>WBNM01021117.1:35819-119896 GCA_013399055.1 Ramphastos sulfuratus
CTGTGGAGAGTGACCTGGGAGTGCTGGTGGATAACAAGTTGTCCATGGGACAGCAATGTGCCCTTGTGCCCAAGAGGGCCAGTGGGATCCTATGGTGCATTAAGAAGAGTGTGGCCAGCAGATCGAGGGAAGTTCTCCTCCGCCTCCACTCTGCCCTGGTGAGACCTCATCTTGAGTACTGCATTCAGTTTTGGGCTCCCCAGTTTAAGAGGGACAGGGATCTGCTGGAGAGAGTCCAGCAGAGGGCTACGAGGATGATTAGGGGACTGGAGCACTGCCTGATGAGGAGAGGCTGAGGGACCTGGGGCTTTTTCAGTCTGGAGAAGAGAAGGCCGAGAGGGGATTTAATCAATGTTTATAAACATCTGAGGGCTGGGGGTTGGGAGGTGGGGGACAGGCTCTGCTCATTGCTCCCTGTGACAGGACAAGGAGCAATGGATATAAGCTGAAGCACGGGAGGTTCCACCTCAACACAAGGGGGAGCTTCTTTATTGTAAGGGTTACAGAGCACTGTCACAGGCTCCCCAGAGAGGTTGTGGAGTCTCCTTCTCTGGAGACCTTCAAGGCCCATCTGGATGTGTTCCCTGTGACCTGAGCTAGACTGTCTGGTCCTGCTCTGGCAGGAGGGTTGGACTCGATAATATCTTTCGGTCCTTTCCAACCCCTGACATCCTGTGAGCCTGTGTCCATGTCTGGTCTTCCTATTTGACTGACAACAAAGGCACAGCTCACAGCAGTGGTAATGGCAGATACAAACCATCAGAACCAACTCTTTAAAACCGTGGGGATTTACTTTACATAGACTAATCAACATGTAATAGCTTGACATCTAACTTGAGAATGAAGACAGGAAATAGATATGGCACATCATTCATTTCATATATTTATAGAATGGTTTAAGTTAGAAGAGACCTTAAAGATCATCCAGTTCCAACCTCCTGCCACAGGCAGGGACACCTTCCACCAGACCAGTTTGTTCAATGCCTCATCCAACCTGGCTTTAAACACCTCCAGGGAGGGGGCATCCAGAACCTCCCTAGGCAACCTGTTCCAGTGTCTCACCAACCTCACTGTAAAGAATTTCTTTCTAAAATCTAGTCTAAATCTGCCCTCCTCAAGTTTAAAGCCATTCCTTCATCCTATCACAATAAGCTCTTGTCAAAATCCCCTTGCCCTAGCTTTCTTGTAGGATCCCTTCAGGTACTAGAAGGACAGGTACTAGAAGGCCACTTACTAGGTCTCCCTGAAGCCTTCTCTTCTCCAGGCTGAACAGCCCCAGCTCTCTCAGCCTGTCCTCATAAGAAAGGTGCTCCATTCCTCTGATCACCCTCTTGGCCTCCTCTGGATGCCATCCAGCAGTTCCAAAGTACAGAGCCCACGTGAAAGCTAAAGGACTATTTAAGCCCTTCCACTTGACTAACATTTCACAGGTCCCCCAGCTTAGCTCAGGGAGGGCAAATCAATGAAAATATTTCAGAAAGTGTAAGAAACAGGAAAAACAAATTCACATTTCACATTTTCATTTCTGCATGTCTGGGTGCTGCAAATACAGTTCAAATATTCTGGAAGCTACTATGGAGTTTTTTTACACAGAGATTCTTTGGCTTTTTCTTTTGGGTCATCTCACATCCTAAACTTTCTGACAAGCTGCTGACACTTTAGTCTCAGTACCCTGAGGGACCTCAGTGCTGGATCCTGGCAACCACAGTATCACCAAGATTTATTCCAACCCCCCACACATTCCAACTTGCTTCCAGTAACATTGTTCATCTTATGCAATTTTTTTGTGTTAGCAAAACAAACAAACAACAAAAAAGATTCCTATCCATGTAGAATGGAGATGCTTCTGCTTCTACACAGAGCACATACATGTGTATTTGCTTGTAATAGTGTCTAGTCCCTGAAATGATAGTTTGCATTCAGAGCTTTTGGCTTCCCATCTTATTTCACCTTCCTCCTCCCTGTACAACACATTTGAATCACTGAATGATTCAACCAGACCTGAAGGTTTATTGTTTCCCTCTAAGTGTATGTGAAAAAAGAAGGGAGAGACTACGACAAGGGGCAAGAGGCAGTGTAAGGGGAGCACTTGCCCTGGGAGAGTAGGAAAGATGCCCCCAAAACAAAGCAACTACATTCCTTTTCCAACTAGCCTGCGACAGCCTCAGATACAGAGCATCTTTCCTTTACACAGGGGGCAGAAAGGACAGCCTTGTGCAAGGCTGAGATGAGGTCCTGGCAGAGGCTGAGATATAAATATTGATATAAATTTAAATACATCTAGATAAAAAAGCCACCTAATATGAGGACAGACTGAACAGGGAGCAGAGGCTGGGCATCTGTACACCTCATAAACAAGACAAACTAACTTCTGGATGTGACACCATTCTACGTAACACTTGAATTATCCCTGCACAAAACCTGAGGCTGGCATCACAAGCAACGTTAGACTCTACAGCAATGGATGCTCGTGTATTTGTTTGTTCCTTCTCTGCTGAAACTGTGCTGGACCTCGAAGGAAAAATGTCTCCGACTGCAGTCACCAGAGGGGGCTCACAGCATCTCGCAGTGGCTGAGGAGCGAGGGGACATCCCTGAAGAAAGCACTTTCCCCAAAACTGATTTCAGTCACTATGTTCAAATTTTGTGGGACACAAGACAGATGAAAACCAGAGTTTTTGACAGAATTTATCCTACTGTACATCAATATTTCCTAACATCCACTGATCCTAGCAACGGACACCGAGAGGATGAAACCTGTTCACATGAAGTAGTATTACACTGGTAAAACTGACTCTGGGACAATATAGCAGTTGTGACATTGCCATGCTGCCCTGGCACTAGGTATGAATTCCTAACAACTACTGGGTTCCCTGTGTCTTGATTTTGTCAGAATACTGTACTCAAAGTCAATCTGTTTTTTTCCTGATGGCTGCTGAATGCTGCATTTGCATATTGCAGTAGCTGCCACGCTCCAAATCAAATGATGTATTCTAAACCAGTTATAGCTGTTTATGTAGCAGTTTTATTTAAGTGACTCCAGAAACACTAGATAAGTAACCTCACAGTCTCAGGATATAGTAAGAATAAGAACATTTAGGTTGTACAGTCTGTCTGCCTGCTAACAGACAACTCCTGTCTGCTCTAGGTAGGAGGCTGCTGTCTAATTCTCACTAATCCTTTCCAGGCTAGGTAAGCAAAGACGACATGAAGCAGCATCTGTTACCACTGGCCTTCAGCAGTGCCTGAGTGCACAAGGTGATACAGAAAACAGTTACATTTTATCAAGCCAGTTAAAAATCAGCTTGAGTTAGTTAAGCTATGTTCTTGAATCCACGTCTCACAGCAGGGCTTCCCAGCGTGGTCCCAGCACTGCACTGGCGCGACAGTGCTACATCACGACTTGCAATTCGGTTTTCCTGGAGCACACTACAGGTGTCAGCCGTTTCTCAGCCAGCCTCCCCCTGCTCTCCTACAATACATACCCCGCACCCTTCCACAAGCAAGGCAACTGAGGCTCTCAGCTAAAAGAACTAAGCAGGAGTCACGTCAGCAGGACTTCTTGGGAGAGGTGTCTGACGTGTATATGAGCATGTAACAGCTTGCAGTTTGAAAAATTAAATGCTCAGAAATTCTGCTCTTTCTCCTGAGGAGAGTCAATGCCTTATCTTTCTCTCCCACAAGGAGTGCCTGAAATATTAAGCTATACCCTGATAATAGTAGATCACAGCCCTTTGTTCCCCCCCTTGCTGAAGCTGTGCATGTGAAAAATATGATTTTAAGTTCACAGGATCACAGGATTTTGGAGAGGACCCAAAGAGATCGAGTCCAACCCCCCTACCAGAGCAGGACCAGACAATCTAGCTCAGGTCACAGAAGAATGCATTCAGATGGGCCTTGAAGGTCTCCAGAGAAGGAAACTCCACAACCTCTCTGGGGAGCCTGTTCACTGCTCTGTGACCTTTACAGTAAAGAAGTTCCCCCTTGTGTTGAGGTGGAACCTCCTGTGCTGCAGCTTATATCCATTGCTCCTTGTCCTATCACAGCGAGCAATGAGCAGAGCCTGTTCCCTGCCCTCAGATGTTTAGAAACATTTATTAAATCCCCTCTGTCTTCTCTTCTCCAGACTAAAAAGCCCCAGATCCCTCAGCCTCTTCTCATAAGGCAGTGTGTGCCAGTCCCTGTGCTCTAAGAACAGGCTGATCCTTTACATCACCTCCACTGCATCTGACAGACATTTATTGTGCAAGAAAAGTCCTAATATAGAGAACATCATCCTAAAGACAGCTTAGTTTCATGGCTGATACATTAATTGCATTTAATGCAGTTTATATATAAAAAGTCTCTTAGGAGTTTGCTCCACAAAAGCAAGGCAAAAAAAAACATTAATTAGAGCACTGCAGAATATAACAACTCACTGTGAAACAGAAGATAAAGACAATTCCCTAAAGAAAATGGGGAACAGCCCTATCAGAGCCCAAGAAACAGCACTTCCTGTGAAATCTACTTACAGCCTAAGCAGCCAACTGCTTGGAGGAACAGCTGCAACTGTAAGAGCAGTGATACTGTTGTGCCTGATGACATCTAATGGAAAACTTTGTAATAAGTTGTAGTAAGTGCATCCTCTGAAACAGTTCCTGAAAGTACAGGCTGCACCTAACTCAAGCACCCACATCACTATTTCTAAATTGACCTAAATCGCTCTCAGAGCAAAATTACAACAAGAAACTTGAAAACTAGGTTTATCTGCCATGGTTGTAATCTCCCCACAGACAGGCTGCAGTTTACACTGACAGTTAAGAACTCTGTCAGACTCAAAGTTTGCCGCTATTAATACAGAGAGAAAATAAAGGCATAGGCAAAAGTAAATTGAAGTTCAGCAACTGCACTACACGCTGGAAGTTATTAGCAAGACGGAGATAAAGAAGGAGGATTTACTCTGCTCTCATCAGACCCCATCTGGAGTCTTGTGTGCAGTTCTGGAGCCCCCAGCGCAGGCAAGGACATGNTCATCCATTAGCCTTGACCAGAATGACAACCACTGCAGTACCCATTATATAAGAATTGGTCCTCGCTGTGTTTCCTTACAGAGAGAATGGGAATCACAGCAGATGCAGTGAGCAGAGCACTTGCTGTGAAAATACAGACCCAGCCTGAAGCAAAACAGATGTACACAATATTGTATTTTGTTATTTTTACATGATTATCATATCTCAAATGTGTTTATAGTTTTAGTAATGATCTGAGTCTGTACCAGACTGTTCTTCATTTTCAACAGGCTACGATATATTTAAATGAGATTTTACCTTACTTGGCTGGAATCCATTGTAAATAATCCATAAAGGAAAACGAAGAGCCCAACCAGTGCAGCAGGAATAAGCATTCCAGTATACCAGCCCAACCAGGCAAAATACAGTCCAATCTTTTCACCAAAATATCGCCTACATGAAAAGGAAACACACACATTGTGTAAAGTTACAGTTTGTGGTGACCTCTTTCTATCTTCATGGCATCAGAATAATTCAAATGAGTAATTATCATTACAAGTTTATGGCAAAATTGTGGTCAGTTTACATAAATGTTTTATTTCAGACTAGCACAGCATACCAGTGGCATTAACTGCAGAATATGTATTTTTAAAGGCTGTAGCTGAAGCACTCTGTAGTTTTCAGGTCCTTGCAGTGACTAAATGTACTAGTTTCAACATTACTAATTACAGGACATCTTATTTGCACACACACACATATATATAAATATATAAACAGACAAAAAAAGGGGTGCAAAGGGGTGAAGTAAGTTAGCATGACTTAAGCATTCCATTATAAAAAGCATTTCTCATAGATAATAATGTAACATGACATATTTCATACTAATAAAAGAGAAAGCAACAGACTGAAAATGGAAGTTGAAGACTGAGCTTTAATTCTTCAAAGCTTGAGTATATTTGCTAGAAAAGATCGAGTGGCAGTGACCAGAAAGTCAGTCAAGGATAATACTATTTGATCAGCACAGAATTGTCTCACGGCACAGGCTTAGCTCCACAGTCTTTAGTGGAACAATAGTGGGTTGTGACTGTCAGATCAGGAATAAAAACTGACAGCAAGGAAAAATGAATTCTTAGTATTCAATGCCAAACATGAGGAAAGTATGAAACACAAACATTACCACTATTTAGCTTCAATTTCATACATTTCTCTGTTTTACATTTGGTAATCTACAACATTTATTCTAACATACATAAACAGAAGTTTATTTGAACCCACTGGGAAATGTAAATATTACATGGGAAATGCAAGCGCATTTTGACTCCACTGATCTGGTAACTCTGACTATCCTCATAGATAACAGTCTCTGTTCTCCAATGTGCACTCATTAGAGGCAAGTGTCTCTGATCAGCAGACTACATCATGGGTTTGTCTTTTAAGTTCCACACTGCAGATTCTGAAGCAGATGGATCTGTGTGTCTTTCAGGCAGCCTCATTGGAAATTAACAGCCCTGCACAAGAGACTCCCCAAAAGAATCGACTGAGCATTTCCAGTCTTATCTGTTAATATTGGGTAGCTAAATGTGACAGGAATACACAAGGACTTTAGATGGTGTGGTTAACATACTGTTAGCAGGTTGCTCATATCACAGAAACAAACTACTCTTCAAAGTACTAATACCTGATTAAATCAAGAGGTTGGTATTTGTACCACATTCCCCACCGTGCCCAGCGCTCATATAAGAGGTGTCTGTGATTCTGAGCTCCATGTGTTTTGATGGGATGTCTGCTTTTGTGGCTTCCCTGAAAAACACCATCAAATAAAGGTTCATTACAGATCCCTATGGAAAATACAGGCATTTTAACCTATATTTAATAGATATTTTAACATAAATGTTCACTATTTCAAATAAATAAGTCTATTATTATGGACACCTCTAGGACCTGTCACCTGGAGCTAACAGACAGAAGAGATGGTTACATATGCTGCTGAAATGGCCAGTTTCTCAAAGACTTAATGATACAGCTACTGCAGTACAAGAGTATAAAGAACTAAGTACAGTGTGTGTATTTCCCTAGTATATTCTTATTTCTGTGCTTTCATCCATTTAGAAATGTTTCCTGAGAAGTTTTTTTTCCCTTTCCTAGGAATTTTAGATATTTCTGCTATGTCCACTTACTTCTCCCTAGGTATTTTCCAGAACTTTAAGTCCTGTTTAAAATTATAGAAAAGCATATTATTGCTGTGGTATTTTCTAAGATAATGAGAAACAACAGAATTGACATTATTGTGAAGCTACACAAGACTCTCAGAGGTATTAAAAGCAAAATGCAGACTTGGTCTGACACAAAAGGAGTTCTTCCAAGCCACAGCTAACATTTACAGGCTACCTGATGGCCTGAAATAGCCTCATGTCTGTGGCTGAATTTTTAGATTTGCTAGAATCACTCTAAGCAGAATCTCTTGTATTTGTAATTTTAATCCAATTCTGAAGCAGGACCTCTCCTTTAGTTAATTTTTTCCTCCCAAAATAATCCCACCGCTATGTCATGGTCAAGAAAATCTTTCATCAAATAGTTGCAAGTCAGCCAAATAATTTCTTGAGAGAAGAGTAGTGCCAGAGCAGTACTTCAGAGTTAGCTGTCAGACAGATTCTTACCCCTAATAGACACATTTCAATTTTTATCATTTTTTCAAAACCTTAAGCACTCCTTGCAAATGAAAGAACACAATTTCCTTGTTGCAATCTGTTGACCCTCTGGCTTAAGAATGAGTTAAGAACAAAGCTAAACATAGCAAAGAGTCCAGTTTTACACATTTCTCACTACAGTTAGCAAAGAGGCATTAGCAAAAATATTAACACAGAGTGTGACTTTTGTCACCTAGGAACAGAACATCAACTTCTGTTAACAGTCCTCTGGACAGATGACTGCAACACACAAAGCATTACCCAGTATTGCATATTTTTAAAACCTTTTCTCCCCTGCTTCTTTCTCCTTAACTGCTTAAAGTGCCAGCATTCCCACTGAGTCTGAATCTTCACTCATTTGCTTGAGTGATAAAGAAAAAAATAAAACAAACCAAATAAAGTTGAGTGTGTCCAACCATTAGCCTTTAGCACCAGTCAAGTAGCAATCAAGGTTAAGAGTGGCTGAAAAGTATGAGTTTGAAAGAGTAGCTTATGCTGTAGCAAAGGAACCTACACATAAAATGGATGTGAGAGCAGGATTTTTGACAGTCACAGAAAGCTTCACAGGTTTTTCTGGTAGCTTTTCCCTAAGGTCACTAAAGCTCAGCCAAAGTGTTAACAATGACATTCAATTATTTATCTAAAGCACTCCTTCTCTCTATTCCCAGTGTTTAATTATTAATGCCATTACAAAAAATGAAAATTACTCTCAGCAATTTGTAAAGCACAGGTCAGTCCTTTGAAACATGAGACCAAATTACAATACTCAGCCTGAGCAGCCACAGAGTTCGCAGCTGCAATTACCACACTACTAATGGGCATATCGAATGGCTAAAGATGTGTGGATTGCTTCTTCCTTTCAACCCACAAAGAATCTCTGAAGTCAAACAAATTTTTCATTTATCACAAGGGTTTCCTGTCTGTAGTAGACTTCAACCTTTTTGAAAAACATACTGTCCAGAAGAAGTTACCCAGAAACATTCAGAAACAACTAAATAGGAAATAATTAACCACCTTCCTGAACAGTGATCAAGTGCACAAGTAATTAGAAAAACAGAGTATTTTGCAGGTGGCAGGCAAAAATCATTTAATACAACAAATGGGAATAATTTGGAACAAATTAGATGCTCATTAAGAACTCCACAGGCAATGACCAGTTCATAAAAGAAGAATTATAACATTCTAGTTCAAGAAGAAAGTCTGCCAGGAAGTTATTATTCTAAATTACATGAGAAAAGTTTTACAAGTCAATATTAAAGTAAGCCATAAAGAAAAAGTGTCTCGATAGGTTACAGAGTGAAATTAGAAGTTTGCAAGATAAAATTGAAGTAGGATCTCAAAATATTAGTGCTGTAATCTAAACAGAAACACAAAATGAACCAGGTTACCTCATGTGGTGGAAATGCTGCCTCATATGTTCCATTATTTAGTAACCTATTAATACCTACAACAGAAAGAAGCATGAGTTCTAACATCAATTTTTACACACCTTGAATTTCAACCAGTGTGAATTTTCAAGTTACATACTGAGAACGTAACTTAACATCAGGTGCTCAGGATGCTGCTTAACATGACCATAATCAATAATCCCACCAACTGTGCAGGTCTTGCTGGTGCCTCCAGATTTCTGGCTCTGTCAAACTACAGCAACTTTCTGAGGGCCACTGCCTGCGACTTTTCTCTAACAGTCAGATGGAAATGCCAGATCAAGTGTGAGAACAGAGTCACACTCATGTTGTACTCATCAGAGCAGATGATACAGATTTTATGGGTGAACAGATCATCTGACATACACAGAGAATGGTATGGACAGACCATCCTCCAGGCAGCAGAGCCCCTGCAGGCTCAAAAGTTAACCTCTTATCTTGAAATATAAAGCAGCTGAAGGAGTCTATATCGGATCAGAGCTCTGCACCATGCTGGCTATAGCATTTTGGATCACTTCCTACTGTCTGCCTAAAACCAGATATGTACTTTGAAAACACATTATAAAAAGTAATAAATAACCATTAATAATCAGAATAAATAACTTCAGTAGTCTGTAAGAGCACACTCATAGCCAAGAGCTTCCCCAAGAAATAAATACCTATGATTTCAGACTTATCCAAATATACAAATCATGCTAAGCTAATCTGCAAATGAAATTTGCCATCATCAATTTCAAAGGAATTAGATTTGAACTCTTGTTTTCCATGGTTTTCTTACTACTGATTTTATTCAGGAACTCAAGCAACAACTTCCACTATTTTCTATCATCTCCATATGTATAAGGTATATATTTAATTCTTAATTTTAATTCCTGCAAAAGCAGGAATACAACTCTTGTTCGTTGCAAAGAAAAATTAATAGGTAGACCTTCTGAAAATTAATAGTGTGAAGGAGTGTTGATATAAACTGAATTTAGTCTTTGGGTCAACTGTTATTGAGCTGTATGGAGATCTCAAGTAAGTCAAGAATAGCTCATATTGATTGAGATGGACTGGAACTGCTGGGTAGTAGCAGCTCTACGAGGATCAACCCTTGAAAACATGCCACAGTTTTCAAAAGTTTATGTTATCTTGACTGTGGCTCTTGATCACATCATAACATCTCCAATTTACTTAAAGGAACAAATAATTAGGTGGAAAATACTGCCAATTTTTATAGAGTTATTAAAAATAATAATTGCTGCGACTTTCCTTCCCCTCTGTTACTGAACAAATTCAAAGGATTTCAAGGAACTGCCACATTAATTGACTTAACCCAAATGTTTTTTTTTTTTCAGACAAGTAAAGATTTTTACAGCTTTAAACATTTGTATAGCTTCAGGTTAGGGGGGAAAAAACCCACAAACAACAAACCAAACAACAGTTTTCTCACCCATTTTGGATTTTCCATCTTCATACTTAGTTCTCTGCAGCATGTGATGCACAATTCTGCTTCTGGTGGAATTGCTGAAGAAGCTGTCCTTGTTGTTTATGGTAAAACTATTAAAACAATGAATGGCTTTTAATATTCAGTGCAGGGGCGTTGAAAGATAGCTGCTCTGGTGTCCTTACAGTGATTGATCTGATCTCTGCACTCCCTGGTTACTGCACAAGTTGCAAGACTTCACATCCCTAGAGCATCTTCTCAGGTCTAATATATTTATCATCAGCACAGATTGCTGGGAGAACAGAGCAAGTAAAATTAAATTCTAAAATACTTTACCATCTAAGGAATATCTATTCTGGATGTAAATAATTAAAGAAAGATCTTCAGAAGCAGTGGTTGTTCCCAGATTCAAACTGCTTATGAGTTGTTAAGATATTTGTGTCATGGAACTAACGGAACCACTATTTAGCAAAATATAAAACCATCTCCATGCACTGGACACTTGAGAAGCAGCTCCACAACCACTTTCCCTTAAAGAATCCTAGGATGGAGCCAAATAAAGCATCCTTTCCCAGATGGCTCTGGATTCCAGCCACAAGAAATCTGAGTTGCAGAGCTTTTGCCTACTTAGCTGTGCCAAAAGTGACACTATTAACAGCCGATGACATCAGCCGAGTTAGTGGAGGAGTAACACCAAAACCAGGTGATCAATCCAATGCAGGAGAGTCAACCAGTAAAAAAAAAACAAAGTCAAGATTATAATGTAATTATTCTGTCTCTTCAGGATACAGTTAGAAGCATACAGTTTCTTTACTGCAAAGAAAAAAATTCCTGTTTAGTCTAATTTATACTTCTGTTTAAAATGAACATTTCTGTCCTAAAATATTACCATGAAATACTTTAAGACATAGCAAGAATTTTACAACCTAACTTTTTGGGTTCTGAACAAATGTATAGCTCATCAGCATCAATACACTGATTTGAATAGATACAGTTTTCATTTGAAGTATATATATTTATACTTTGATAGATAAAAGCATTCTTAAAATGGAGATCTGATAAGAAAAGAAAGAAAATCAGCACTGATTGTAGCTTGCCTCCCAGTGTTCTCAATTGCAACAACTGCTTCAACTTTTGCCTAAGTAAAATATGTAATTAAGCAAAGCAAACTTGAGCAAGTATTGGCATTTTGTAATGCAATGCAAAGCAAAAAAGACAGTTTTCATTTTTCGGTTGAATTGCTGCCTATACATCTCAGTGACCAGCAAATTGCAAGCACCAGAGAGCAGATCTTGGATTTTCAGAGAAATCCCAGGGAAAATATCAAGTATGATGCTGGGTATTTGCCAGTGGCCATCTGCTAACGGCTGCCTCTATGGCACTTGCTTAGAAGTGAGAAAATAAAAAAAAGCCTGTGGTCTCTGGTGCTGCTTTTCCCACTCCAGAACTTACTGGTGTATACGTGCTCGGCTAAATGGTGCTGTGTAGCAATCTGTTTCTTCCAGATCAGGTAGGGCCTCCTTATCAAGCTTCATTGGGTTTCTGGGCAACCAACTTTTCAGCTCTCTCATATTCCTCTGCAAACTGACACAGTAAGAAATCAGATATATATGCTCTCATCTGGTTGTTATTTCTAATTCCAACACTGCATATTTAGACACATCATACTAGAAATGAAAGCAGGAAATCTCCACACCAACTAAAAGAAAATAAGGAGTTAAGGAGCAAAATTAACAGTATTTCCGAGTTATCTTGCACACTTCACTTGAGCACAACTCAATTCTAAAGTTAGTGGGATAATGGTTTGAGGTGAGGTTGGGGTATCATCCAAGGTAGCTCCTCTGGCAGAACTGTGGATGCTTAAGCTGTACTGAAGAAAGAATCTCAAGTATCTACTCACTTTCTTCAGCCTCATTGGACAAGGCAAGCGTAGCTCCTCCTCCCTCCTTTGCCTGGCAACTTGAACATTACAATTCATAAGTCTTGAAAGCAAATACAATGCTGCTCAGGAGGAAATGTTTATGGTTCCCTGATTTCAACAAAGTCTTCCCCTGCAAAACGTTCCTCAAAATCCAAAGGCTGATACTGCTTTATAAACCACTCTAGCTAAATATCGAAGCAGCAGAGATTGTGCTATACAGATATGGTTAAACAGTGTTATTTAGACAAAAAAAACCCTAGGTATGGCTTCTGCAGTTCCCTAAAGAGTGACATTATGAAATAGAAATTAACATATTTTTTGTATTCCTGATTAGATGATGTGCTGGTAATATAAAGAACTTTCTTCTACTGGCGGTTTGCCTAAATAGTCTCATGACATAGTTTATATGGAGACAAATCCAGTGAAGGGCAGTTCATTTTCAAGCAAATATAGTTACCTTCTTAACACTTCAACTTTGCACTCCTTGCAGAGCTTCGTACAGAACTGCTGTGAAATATGAGTATTTGAGGAGTAGGTCTCATACTAAACAAGTGCTATATTCTGACACTATAAGTACAGCAGTGATCCAGAAAAGGTCTAAATCTTTAAAAAAACATTCCCTAAATGATATTTTTTAGCAGGCTTTAGGCAGGTGATTAAGAGGTGATTTCTGCCCCTTTAGTCTGCTCTGATGAGACCTCGCCTGGAGTACTGCATCCAGCTCTGGAGCCCTCAACACAGCAAGAACTTGGACCTGGTGGAGGAGGTCCAGAAGAGGGTCACAAAAATGAGCAGGAATACCTCTGCTACAAGAAGCTGTAGTTGTTCAGCCTGGAGAAGACTTCAGGGAGACCTATTAGTGACTATTCAGTACCTGAAGGGGGCTACAAAAGGCTGCAGAGGGACTGTTTGCAAAGGCCTCTAGGGACAGGACGAGGGTCAATGGTTTGAAATGAGAGAAGAGCAGATTTAGATTGGATGTTAGAAACAGGTTCTGCACTATGGAGGTGCTGAAACACTGCAACAGGTTGCCCAGGAAGATAGTTAGGGCCCCACCCATGGAGATCTTCAAGGTGAGGTTGGGCAAGGATCTGAGCAACTTGATTTAGTGGAAGATGTCCCTGCTGGCTGCAGGGGCACTGGACTAGATGACCTTTGGAGGTCCCTTCCAATCCAAGCCGTTCTATGATTCTATGAATACATGTACATGATACATAAATCATGAATAGTAGGGGTTGGAAGGGACCTCCAAAGGTCATCAAGTTCAACCTCCCCGCAGTGAACAGGGACATACTCCACTAGATCAGGTGGTGGATCCAGTTCGGCTAAGGTGAATAGTTTATTGCCTGTGCTAAGCTGAAGCACAGCTACCCATTCGATAATTAAGAGTAATAAGTGATGACACAGTAAGTTCCACTCAGGCAGCAAAGCAACCTTTGTAAAAGTGCACCTCTTATTGCCAACATCAGCAAAGCCAGTTCTGCCTCAACTTGACTCGGCATCAGACAGAAATCTAAGCCAAATGTGGGATCAGAACTTTACATTTAAAATTTTCCTCTTGCTATATACTGCCAAGCTACTGGAGCACACTCTGCGTGTCGCTGGTTCTGCATTTGATAGACACCACTCTCTAACACTAAGCATTATGAGCCAAAGAACAGAGCTACATCATAGAGTTGAAACAGATACAAGAAAGCAAGTATACCAGAAATTTATCTTCTGTCCTGTCATGCTCCTAATAACCTTTTGTCTACGTCTGCATACAGATGCACGCATGGGTCTACATCTGCATACAGATGCACACATGGGTCTACATCTGTATACAGATATACAGCCCTAAACTTTTACCTTCCTTACAGAAGAGTTTTTATATAGCTCTTCACTGTAGCTCTTGCAAACTTCGCTTAATAACTTAGAAATATTAATGAGATTTGATAAATGTCAGAGAAGCAGTTAAGTTTGAACAGCTCTAAGATGCAAAGGAACAATGACAGGAGGAGAAGCTAAAACAATGAGATGTGTATGTCAGCCATTTTAGAGTTACTTTTCATTTTCACATATAGCTTCTTTCTTTTTTTGCCTGCCCCCTTTCCTCCCCCCTGCACCCCCCCATTCCCATGTGCATGGACTACTATAAAAATAAAATGCCAGGAAAAAAAAAATCTACTCAGAAAAGCTTTCATCTCCAACTTCTCACAAAGTAAATCACAAGTAAATGCATTTGTCTGAAATGAAAAAAAAAAATCAATCTGGCACGAGAAGTGTTTATTACTTGGTTCACAGGTACTGTGCAACTTTGGTTTCGTGCTTCAGGCATCTGTCCTTCCCAATAAGGAAAACAAATATATTTAGTGTCTAAGATGTGCCAGATGGATTACAGATGAAATGAGGCAGTTTTGCAGTAAAGCTTGTTGATTTTGCTTTTCATTACAAAGCACATCTCTAGCATTTTTCATAACGCACACCAAAATGGAGCAAGCAGGTGAATGACTGGGAAGAGGAAAAAGTGCAGTTGTAAATTTATGTTACAGATTGGTTTGTTTCTGTGGATTTTATCTGCTGATGTGTTTAAAGTTTTTTTTCATTTTACTGTTCCACAGTGCTCTATTTTTGCCAGCTGATTATCTTGCAAACTGATATAGTGAGACTACTTAAATTGTTCCTGAGAAATAATGAGTGCTTTTCATCATCTGAAGTAACAACAGAAGAACCTAAATCAAATGTAATCTCATCTTAAGATCCATCTCAACAAAACCTTTGATGGAAAATAATTTCAGGAGATTTCCCTCATGTAAAAATTTTCACATCTTTTCCATAGATAATTAGGATTTACAGGACATCCCTACAGCTGACTAGAGCAATGGGGAGTGATTACAGCTCACCGTGTCCCCAGCTCCCTCACGCTCCTTTCGCCCACTGTTTTAGCCTCTTGTACCCTTCTCCTGGCTGACAGAAGCAGCAACAGCAGCAGAACCTGCAGATGAGTGTTGCATGTACCTGCTTCCCAGAGAGTTACACAGCTTTCACTGCAGTGTACAAGCTATTCTGTCAGCTAGCAAACAGAAATGCAGAACAGCCTTTGGTGTGTGGCATTGCTTTAGTCCTGATCACCAGGGCATAAATGAGTGAAGTCATCTTTGCATATCTAAAGGAAGCAGCTGACTACCAGAATCTGAGACATAACACTCAAAAGTATCTCTCATGCTACAGAAATATGCCTTGGTAACAGCAGACACTAACTGTGGAGATAGCTCCATGTATTAAATCTTTGCTGCCAGCATAAGACCCGTTTTGCTTTGTTGGTTTTTTTTCCTGGCATAAACACTTCTGCATTACTAAAATGAGAACTGGCAAAGCTTTAGGTACTGCATCAGATGAAGATTTCGACACTTTGGGCTAACATATTTTGAGTTTTCAGGAAAATAATCTAATTTTCCAGGTTTCCTGGATAAATTTACAACTGCGAATGGATTTTCTTTAGCAGGGTGACTATCTGACAAAATTAGAAGCTACACATCACCCACCAACCTGCCCATGGTTTTGCTCCTCCAGTCAGTGTAATAACATTTTTTCCTGAAAGAACAGCAAAAATCAGCTGAGAATAACCAAGCAGGAGACAGTTGAAAAGGACATATACATTAAAATAGAACACTGGGCATTTTTAAGGCATGCATTTTCATAGGCAGAAAGGTGGAAAAAAACCACTTAAAAAGGCACCTGAAATAGAAGAAGTGATTAAAATGCTATATTTTCATATATTTTTAAGTTCAAAACCTGTTCCTGTGTCAAAATGAAATTTTGGGCTTGTAGTTAATGACAGTAATAGCTACTCAATAATTCATTCATAAAACACACATCAGAAAGGGTTCAGTGGCGTCATGCTAGTATTCATTTCATGTGATCTTTCTTAGCTTTTATTTCAGGCAGCTCACTTTAGAAGAATTACCAGGGTATTAAATGCCTTCTGCATTCTATGCATCCAACATCATAAGCACTTAAGGCCATATACAAGACAACAGTGATTACCACAGAGGTTTCTGAAATGCTAGAACAATTTGCTTTTGTGATTGAAACACTGAGATGCCTTCTGAAATATGTATATATAATCGAAGAATCATACAAATCAACCATGTTGGAAGAGATCTCCAAGATCATCCAGTCCAACCTATCGCCCAGCCCTAGCCACTCAACTAGACCGTGGCACTAAGTGCCCCATCCAGTCTTTTCTTGAACACCTCCAGGGACAGCGACTCCACCACCTCCCTGGGCAGCCCATTCCAATGCCAATCACTCTCTCTGTGAAGAACTTCCTCCTAATATCCAGCCTATACCTCTCCTGGCACAACTTGAGATTGTGTCCCCTCATTCTGTTGCTGGTTGCCTGGGAGAAGAGACCAACCCCACCTGGCTACAACCTCCCTATATGTCCTATACCATATACCTGTCAACATATCTAGCTATAATGCCATGCAAAAACAGCTCTGGGTGGTCCTTCTGGGAAGAAAAAAAGATATTTTTACATTTCAGCAACAGAGAGAAATACTTCATCTGTGTAATAAGTCCATTGATTCTGTTTGGTTTCCTGCTGCAGCAAAATGAACCCGAAGAGGAGGAGTTTAATTCTTCATGTAATGTTCAGGGTATATTTAAAGTGACCATAACTGAATGCCAAAATTTTGCAGCACTGAGCAAGAGGCCAAGAGTGTACTTGTGTCACAGGTCTGTAGGGAAGGCTAGCTCTTCTTTTCCATTCTGTATCAAAAATGGGCAGTCAGCAGCCACTAATAAATCAGGTAAAGGCTAAGAGAAGCAATCTGTTCTTAGAATCAGAATAACTCAAGTGGGAAGAAACTCATAAGGATCACTGAGTCCATTTCCCTGCTCCTTGCAGGACTGCCTGCTACTGCTTGAGACAATGTTAGTGGTGCACTGGAGTTGTAGGAATTCTATGATCTGAGCCTTCTCCGTCCACCAAATGGGGAAAATAGTCACACCTCAGGAAACCAAGAGATGTCATCTTACTAGAAAAGTTGATTCAAATAAGCAAGCTTAAGACTTAAGAGAAAATTGCTCAAAACATGTAATTAAGTTATAAAATGTGTGGTCAGAGGATGTTGTTATGGAAGCACAGATGGCTATTTATGATTCCATGAAAAGACAGCAGAGGCTAATATAAGCAAAGATGAAGACTTGAACTCTGCCTCAGAAAGCCTCTAAACCCACAGCACTCTGGAAAGAGAGACGGCATCATGAAAATATTGCTCCAGATTTGCTTGGTTTCTGTATTGGACACTGGCTGCTAGCACAGCAAAACAGACCTTTCTTCTATTCTGCAACATCCACTTTGTCTTTGCTACATAACTGAGTTCATTCTTTTTTTTTTTAAGTACAAAAAACTAAAGAAATAGCCTCTTTGAAATATTCACAGAAGTCTTAGATTGCAATGTTAGGAGGAAGTTCTTTACAATGAGGGTGGTGAGGCACTGGCACAGGTTGCCCAGGGAGGTTGTGGCTGCTCCCTCCCTGGAGGTGTTCAAGGCCAGGTTGGACAAGGCCTTGAGTGACCTGTACTAGTGGGAGGTGTCCCTGCCTATGGCAGGGGGTTGGAACTAGATGATCCTTGAGGTCCCTTCCAACCTTACCATTTTATGATTCTATGATTCAATGTCAAGGAAATTACTATGAAAATATTTTTCATAGAGAAGGGAAATGGTGACCAAGTTCCTATTTCTCACAGAACCATTACAGAGGTAGAGGTTGGCTGTGGGCTTTTTCCTTACCAGATAAATGTGTTTCATTCTACAGCAAAACTTTAGTTTTTTATGTACCTTTGGTGTACTGAACTGAGTGGGATAAAAGGAAGTCCAGAAACAAAGAAACATGGATTGGACACTTTGGAGAAAAAAAAAAAACTAAAAGAAGGAAAAAGGAGAATATATTTCTTGTCAATAATATAATAAACACACACAACTTTGAATGCCTTCCAAATAATGTAGTATGGTAGTGTTGCAAAAGTCAATCTCTTTTTTTTTTATTTATTTTTTTATTTTTAACAAAAAGACTGACCTGAGAAGTTATGAAAATGATGGATTCAATCCACTTCTAAATCCTAACTAAATTTTGTGACCTGAAGTATCAAAAGCAAGAAAGAACTATTTTTGCATGGGAATTTGCATTGTCTGTGAGTGTGTATAAATACATGCAAGCACTTCTAAATTTAAAATGCTGACAAGTGTTATTCAAACTAGAGAAGCTCAAATGGCACTTTAATATTCTCAAACGTATGGAAGGTGACTGCCACAGAAATTTGGTTTTTTATATGGAAAGCACTTTGAAGGCTTAACAGGATATAGAAACCCAGCACAGACCTGGCTATTTGAAGTGTTTTGAGCAAAGGATGCCTCATGATGACTGTTTCTGCCTTAAGACCAAGGCAAGAGAGACACATTTTGAAATTAGGAGGGTTGTAAAAGATAGAATACTTGGCTATTCAGGTGAGATGCCAATGGCATCCTGGGCTGCAAAAAGAAGTGTGGCCAGCAGTTTGAGAGAGGGGATTCTGCCACTTTGCTCTGGTAAGGCCTCACCTACAGTACTGTGTACAGCTCTGGAGCTCTCAACACAGCAAGGACTTGGACCTGGTGGAGTGGGTCCAGAGGATGGTCACAGAAATGATCAGGAGGTTGGAATACCTCTGCATTGAGGACAGCCCAAGGGAGCTGGGATTGTTCAGTCTGGAGAAGAGAAGGCTCCAGGGAGACCTAAAAGCAGCCTGCCAGTACCTGAAGGGGCTACGAAAAGGCTGCAGAGGGACTGTTTGCAAAGACCTGTAGGGATAGGATGAGGGTAATGGTTTGAAATGAAAGAAGAGGAGATTTAGATTGGATGTTAGGAACAAGTTCTGCACCATGAGAGTGGTGAAACACTGCAACAGGTTGTCCAGGGAGACATTTGAGGTTGCATCCATGGAGATACAAAAGGTCAGGTTTGACAAGGCTCTGAGCAGCCTGATCTAGCAAAGGATGTCCCTGCTGACTACAGAGGCGCTGGACTAGATGACCTTTGGCAGTCCATTCCAACACAAACCATTCTATGACTCAGCAAAGACTGCACATTAGGCTTAAGGTAAGTAATGACATTTTAATATTAACCATTAAATGACAAGTTTCTTAAAATAGTTTCCATGATACCTGAAAGGCATCCTGATGTTCATCCTTTCTGCGTACTTGCACAGTGTCTCCCATGGGCAGTGAATTTTAACAAACATGATATCACTGTTTGTAACAGCTGGCTGTAAAGAGTGGTGAGAAATAAGGACATAAGAATGACTCAAACCTCTATGGCATTCACCTTTCTAAAAGCATTCTTCAGGATGAAATCCTGGTTTCAGGCCTGAACTGGTTGTGCAAGTCTGAAAACACTATAAACACTCTCAGCTAGGCAAAGGAAAATTAAGAATGTTTCCCCCCACCCTACACCCTGTAATAAAAGTAAACCAGAATGACACCCATGCAACTTAAACCAAGTATTTTTAAAAGCCTTTCTATTATTCAGCTTTAAAATATTTCAGTATTCCAAAAAAAAAAAAAAAAAAAAGGAGGGATCTGACAGTGGAACTTTGCATAAAATCTGTATTTCATTTTTAATAGCATTAGAACAACAAACCTTTGTTTCTTTTCTTTTTAAAACGCATTCAAGAATATTCAGAAGCCTGAACAGCAGCACTTAAATGTTACACTAGTCTAGCTCAAAGAACCCAGTGCATACTAAAACCATGTAAATTAGAGATGGATTAACTGGACATTGAAAATCTTTACCTCTTTAAAACCAGAGGCATTTAGTATCATGCATTCTGCTGGAAGACACAGAGGTTGTACATTAAGGCAACAACATCAGTTACTGAAGCTTCTTCTGGTTTGCAAGCATAATGAGCTGGAAGTTTTGCCTCTAAACTGAATGACACCTACAATCTAAAAGTAATCATACTTTTTGGGGGGTACATACATGCCCATATGTGTGCAAGCATGCACCCACCAAAACATGTCAAACAAGTTCTTAGACAACTGCTAGTATTAATTTAATAGCATTACACAAAGCTTGAGTGGAAAGGCTTACAAGAGTGTCAGGAACCATTTATAAATCCAATACAGCATGACAATATAATAAAGGGTTTTTGTAACATGTAAGCTACAAGACTTACCTCTCGTTCTAACATCAACCCTTCTGCTCTCAAATTCTTCTCAAATGTGCTTCTTTTTTCTACCTGTGGACTTGACTTTTTGTAGACCAAGATGTAATCAATGCGTTTTTTGCCATCTTTGAAGAAGAGGCCTGACGATGCCATGGCATCAGCCTGGAGAACATAAAACACAAATACACTACATGTGGCACTCACAAATCTGAAGAGCCCCATCGTGAATTCTGTGTAACACAACATTCCTTAAAGCATGGAAATATCCATGTATCCACAGGATGAATATATAAAGAACAGGACACAAGAACAGGCAGCTCATACACACCAGTTGATCAAGGTTTGGAATTAGAACAAAACAAAATAAACAGCTCAAGTAAACCCCAAATTCTTGTTATCTCAGCTGTGGAAAAACCTTGCATGGTATTATATAGACTTCTGTTAATCCTTACTTCCCAGTAGAAATCAGTAATCTTTAAAGACAAGTAGATTAAACCAGGTTTCTCAGCTCTGTATCTGGGCAAATCAATAAAAAGCTCTATTGATTGGAATGTTTTTCCAGATAATCCTGATGAAATGCTTTTTCCACGTAGTGATAGCAATGTTTCAGTCTTGTCTACTTCCTTCCCACCATGCTTGCAAACAACAGGGATTCTCCAACCTTAATATGGAAAGCCCTGCTTTACATGCTGCTGCTGCAAGCTATTTTTGCATTCTGTGTTTTGCATGACTCAGAACAGGCAGTGACTGTATCAACCAGCATCAGGCTATGAAGACTTTGAAAACTGAAAAGGTAAGCTGAGATCATAGATGGAATGATCTGAAGATACAAGATGTAGAGGTCTGAAGGTGAGGTACTAAACTAAGGCTGTGCAAGTTCAAGTTTGAATGTGCAAGTTTTCAAATACCCAAACTTTATTCTTCAGGTTTAGGACACAAGCAATGAATCTGTTCTTCAGCAGTGAATAATTTCAGCACAAGTATTTCACAGAAGCAGACTAGAGCTGCTTTTGTGGTCCGTGAAGCAGGCAAAATGAGATGTAAAAAGCCTGTCCAAAATTGCCCCAAAGGACAGATCTGGAACTTCTCTTACACAAGATCTGCTCATACAATTTCTGTAGAGGTATTCTGCAAATTATATCTATCTTTTTGTATTACACTTCTGCCTTTCTTTGGGTTATTATTTCTAGCCTTTCCTCAGTTAGAAACCATCTGATTTTCATCAGTCTTGGAAAAACATGTTTTCTTTCTCAGATTAACACTAGCATCTGAATAGGCCCTCAGATGCCTCTGTACCAAACGGAATTCTTTGGGGACAGTATTCAATAAGTAATGAATTGCATTGATAGTGGAGAGAAATTTTCCATCTGCTCATCTCAGACCACTTTCAGAGTAACACATGTTCAGATGTGCACTAGTGAAGCCATTTACCAAAATTGTGCAGTGAACTTGACCTAAACTCAATTGATTTCAGGACTGATTCATTCCAACGCTAGGGCAGTGCAGTTTCACTTGGGTGCAATTCTCAAGCAATGCCATCCATCTGTATTAGCAGGAATCTCTGTGCCAGTAAAAGAATGTATCTGGTGATGTGGGTGTTTGTTCCAGTTCATCTGAAGAAGCTCCACAATGTGCATGGAGAACAGGGAGCAGTAATTTCAAGTAAACCTATGAGTCAAGGTATATTGGCCATTAGCTACACCTAGGAGGGTGAATCACTCTGTTAATGCAATGGGCATCCAGGCAAAACACACTTCTTTATCTGCTGGTTTGGACTAAGAAATATCAGATTTTTTTTTTCTTGACACAGTGGAGACAAAAAGCATCAGAAGAAGTATTTTGTGCAAAGCCCTTGCTCTCCTCTATTCCTATTAAGATTTCCTGTTTCACCTGAGAAATGTGTATAAAAAGCACTGAGTGATGTTTGTTTTTCTCTCTAGTCCTCTTCATCCTCTACACTGTTAGGTTGATTTACAGCTTGTGATTAATATAAAAGAAAAACATGACATACTGCTTCCAAGTGTGAAACAGCATAACATTCCAAATATTGACATTATCATTCAACTGAAGTTTACAGTTTGGACAAGACAAGACAAGTTTTTTAAGTTAATCTGGAAGAAGAGGCTTTTGCTCAAGCAAAAAACAAAACAAAACAAAACCAACCAAAATAACCCTCAGAAGTATAATGCAAATATTTGGCAAAGCTATAAAATAAAGAGTTCACATTTCTATTCAAATGTGGTACAAGAAGAATGTAGGATTTAGCCAACATGGAGGGATTTTTCAATAAACTATTTTTCAGATTGTAATTAATAAGCAGTGTTCTCCTTCCAAAGTGGGAACAGCTGTTTTACAGCCTTTCTCTCCCCAATTAATTTAAATAGCACAATTCACAGAAATTATAACTATTTCAGCTCCACTGATCTCAAGTCTACTGTTCTGCAGATTAAACTTTTAGCAAATTTTCAGCCTGCCAGAAATAAATATTCCAGAAGAGGTGAAACCATTTCTCATAAGCAAATTCTAGATTCGTGTAAGAGTAACTGTTCAAACACCATCTCTTGGCAGTTTGCTGCCAACAGACTTTGTAAGTTGCTTTAGAACACATCTGAAAAGTGGTTTCAACTACTACTCCCAGAAATTACAAGGTCAAGAAAAGCACAACCTGGGTGCTAGCCTGGCAGCATGCATGGAGCACATTGCGCTGCGCCTCCAGCAGGTTATTCTGTCCCAAGGTACTCAAACAGGCAGAAACAGCTTCTATGCTGGGCTGTAGTTCAGGCAGTGAAGAGTCTGCATTTCAATTTCTGACTTCAACAACTGCTGTTTACTTAATAAAGACAACATCCAAAGGTTTCACCTTTATCTAGCTAACATCAGTTCTCACAACAGGAGCATTCACTTACATAAGCGCTGACTGAGACAGCACACAAGAATTAAACCCCCACAGCACGATATGTTTATTTTGTCTCTACAGCAGACAGGATGAAGTTCAACCTTCCTCCATGTGGGTGGTGTAGCTTGGATTTAGATTTGTAAAATTACATAAAAGAAAGCAGATATACCAACAGACTAGTATCTGGGATCCAAAAGATAGATAGATGCATACGGCTGGGCCTCAGGATTCTTCTCATACAAATTGCGTGCCAAATTTGCTATGCTTCTCTCTCCAAACTCTTTTTTTATTTCATGGTGTTGCTGCTTAAAACAAAATTAACTTCCTCCCTAAGAGAGACTGTGGATTCTAACAGCTAAGCATGCCAGAAAAATATAATTCTAATAACTTCTTACCAATAATGAAGCAACATACTAAAGAGACTCACTCAAACATCTTGGTTTTTTCCCTGGGGAAACTGTAAGAAGAGAAGGAAAGGGAAGAATCCCAATAGATGCCACAAAGATGACCAGAGGGCTTGAATTGCAGAAAAAGTGATTCCACTACTGGAAACAGAACCACTGAATCCAAGCACTCAGTCCAAAAATCACCAATTCCTAGTAGCACCAGCTGACTAGTTGTTATTTTTTTTAGAGACAAAGATGTAGGGAAAAGCTGCAGAATTTGAAAAGATTGGGGAAGAATGAAAGACAAGCAGCAGGCTTTGCTTCCTCATGGAAATGATGACTTGTTCACTAACCTACTGCTGACACATAACAGTTTTGTAAACACCACCTTAAAATTTACTGGCATGGAGTCCTAGAACACAAACAGGATTGTATGGAATGTTCTATCTATACCTATATCCACATCATCTACATCTATATCATCTATGTCTATATTTAAATTCACTCTGTACACTTGCAAGGAAAATCAGCTTGGAATGGAGGAGTAAGAGGGGGAGAATGAATCTTGCAATGCAAAACACACTATCAGAGATGGGGAAGGAAAAGCAGCCTTCTCTATCTCTTTAGGTCTTTTTTTTATGAGATGTGAAAATAATTATGGATGAGTTCAGGGCTATTAGAATCATGTATAAGACAGAAGTAGCCATGGAAACAATTTGAAGAACCAGGGTAGGAATTTTGACAGAGGTTAAGTCTCATGTGTGAAATTCTTGGGCATGCTAACCACCTAAAACTGTGAAATCTCTGAAGAGCTTTCCTGTTCTGAGTAGAATGGTTATTTCTCATAAAAGGAAAGTTTCTTCCAATATAATTTGCTATTGTTCTTAGAACTTAATAAGATGCTTGTAAGTAGAGCAGTTACTGGCTGATTCATGAAAACCACCTCATTTGTTTCAATTACTAATTCTCCCAATACTGTTCCCATGAACTTAATTAATATCTTCAGCAATACTCACACTGAAGGATGCCATCAATTCAGTGGTTAGAATCTGCATTCAGAGATTATGATTCAATGCTTACCTTTAAGTATTTTCTGGAAATAAATACACTTCTGATGCTGAGTACAACAGGCAAAAGTGAGATTCCTAATTAATGCTTGCTTTGCTTCAGGATGTTGAAAAAAAAAAAAATAATCAAACCTAGGACCCCCAAAAGGTTGCAGACTACATAAGTTACCTGGAATTAGCTGTGAAAAGTTGGTAAAATATTTTAAATGGTAGTCAGCTAATTTTTTTACTTTTTTAAAATCATAAAATAAAAATCTTTAGAATTAAGAATATTCTAAGGCATGCTTTATGAGAAATTTTCTCAGTAAACAACTAAGTTAGCAATTATCTTTTTGTGTTTGAATGGATAAGCCAGAAATAGATTTACTATATTCATCCTTTTAATTGCTTAATTTAAAAAATGCAGACTGATTGCATGTTCTTTAGCTTTTATTTTTTCTTTTGCAAATAACCATAAGCATCATAACCTAGGAAAGAAAACTGGGGACATATTTGCATATGCAAAGATATCCAGACTATCTTGGGCATCAAAGACAACACAGCCTGGTTAACACAACAGGCTGCTGTAATTACCCATGCTAATGTATGTCTGTGCATACTACACTGTGCTGTGCAGAACCTAGCTGTGGCTCTGAAGAGTGAGCAAGACTTGCAGAAATATTAAAAAACCATCACCACAAAATTCTTTAAGCAAAATACTTGTTTTGCAAGACAGGAGACACGTTTGAAACCACAAAGAATCCAATAAAATGCCTAAACAATGTGTTTCAGGTTTTCAAGGCTAGATTTATTGCCTAATAATCACTGTAATAATCTGCACTGAACACACTGAGTTTTGCTCAACTTGCAATCAATTTTCAGCAGTATGTCCAGCTGATTAGGCACAGCTCTCCAAACATTTTGGACTGCTGCTTATTTAAGATCTTACTTAAGACTCCTTAGAAGTTATGTAACATTTCAAGTCTCTTTAGCTTGCTCTCCTTCCTTAGTGAAACTAGAATATTTCAAATATTAACTTTCCAGTCAGGGACCTTCGCATTTCCCTAGCAACAGCAGATACTACTCCTTCCACACTGCTCAGCAGCCACTTGTTGGCATCATTTCTCTGCAAGAGAAGCTTTGGCAGAATCACATATCCAAACTCATACTTTCTACACAATCTCAATAGCAGCTGGTGATGAAGAGACAGCAGCAACAGATAATGAAGACAGCTTTTAATGGGTCTGAACGACTCCCATTTTTTCAGCATGAAACCTGAAATGATACTAACCTACAATAAAGGAGATTATAAATCATAATCAAGGGAACGAGAAAAGTAGATGCCTATCAAGATGAATGGTGGCATCCAGATGCTCTATCAAAATTATTGGATGCTTCTGAAGCTTTAAACTGCAGCAATACAAATCCTAACTATGGAAAGTATCAAACCATTTAAGTGGTCTGAAACACTAAACAGTTCAACTTTCATCATGTCAGCAAGACAAGTTTGTTATTGCTTGAGTATTCATGTAACTCATCACTGAGACACATAACAGTACCAAGCATTAATTGCAAAGAACTTATGTAGCAATTTTGCCTTGAGTCTCTCAGGTGCAAAATAATCCTTCCAAAAGAGGTCTAAAAGAGAATCATTGCCACACAGAAAAGGCAGCTAAGCTTTTCTCCTGCACTTTGCCACTGTGGTATTTCTCACTTTCATTCTCTGCTCAGGCTGAGAAGATTTTTTTTTTTTTTTTTTAATCATGATACATGGGTTTCTTTTCCAAATATATGAGGGTACTTACCAGCTGTAAAGCTGCAGAGCAGTTGTCTGTGCTTTCAAGAGTCTCAAAGAGAATCAGAAGCCTCCTGATGCTAGCTTTATATCCATTTTGGGAAGAAATTTCCCTTAGACATCTTCCACTAATTGCCACGAAGACTTGTACAATAATCCAAAGGCAAAATAGTAACCTTCTTTTCTAATCCAAGACTAATCTAAATCTCCTCTGCCTTTTTCCTGTGGAGGCAGGCAAACAGTAAACAGGAGGAGAATCCTGCTTGGTTGCCTCATTTGCAAAAAACATTATAAAAGCAGAAGGAAGTTTCCAAAGTAATTGCTGTGATAAAAGGAGTTGTTGGGGCTAAAAGCCAGATGTGACTTCAGAAGACTGTTTTTAAACTCCAAAGCACTTTGTTCACTAGGTCAGGACATAAGACTGAGACATTAAAAGTGCATTTTTGTTTAAACTTAATACAAATACAAAGCTCCTCTTTAAACTTGGAAAGTTAGTTAGCTTATTGGCTGCCTATAAACATTATATCAGCAGGGCTTGGAGAAAACACAGCCAGTGATCATTTTATGTGAAAATAAAACCAAATGCTTTGCTTTAGCACAATGAAATGCTTGATAGTCATTAGTTAATAGATTTGTTTCTTGGTAGCAGCCTTAGCTGTTATTAAAAAAATTCAGTGGCCTAAATTTTGTGGTTTCTACATTATTTATTCTGTCTTTTAGGCCCCATTTAACATAAAAGGTTTTGCCTACATAATCAAAGTCAAACAAGAATATCCATTATTAATTCAGTCTTAATTCAGCTGGCCTTGAAGAAAAAGCCATAGTTTTACAAGCAATTACACTCAAGAGAAAAGAGAATTAAGGGTCCTCCAGTTCACAGCAAGAACATAAAAACCCCAAGCAACACTTTTTGAGCTGAAAATCTGCCACAATTTTTTGGCATTATAGTGGATGAATTGCCGCAGAAAATGCATTGTGATGAATATTGTCATTAGGGAATTACCAAGCAAGACAACATGTCAGTTTTGGCTGGTGAGATGGTGTTCCCAGTGCTTTAGTTAAGGTTCCTGAAAATACTCCTACACTCTCCTATATACAAGTTAATTTTACCTTTCATTCAATGTGTCTAACTATCATTTGGATTTTGCTTAGGAGAACTCCACACTTCGCATCACTCTTGGTTGAACTTTTGCTACATGAAGTCAATTCTTTTAAACCCTCAGAAATTTTGAGACCTCTCAGTTGACATGAACTTCACTCCAGGCTGGGAATTCTACGTTCTGAATTTTGTGCAGAAAGAAGGTTACTGCCTCTTATAGAAGTCCATACAAATCCTTGATTCTAAATAATTCTGATTGGTTTTGGTACAGAGAATTCCATTCACTGATGTGTAGGTCAAATGATAATATGGGAGCCATGTAAAGTTCTCACCATGAGATTTAAGAGGCAACCTTTCTAATCCCTTAAAAATCATGTTGGGTAACTATTTAAGCAGATCCTGACAACTGATACAATTTAATAAAGCTTTGTGTCCTTCACCTTTAAAGATGACTTGGTCCGGGGTTCTGTTTTCTGCCTGGTAAGCTTGTTTTGTATGAGCAGGGACTGGTCTGTACGAGCATCGTAATTTCCATGTTCTGAATCATCTGTGTATGTGTCTTTGTCCTTTCCTGCATTTGAAGGAAAACCAGAAGAAAACAGTGAGCTCATTTTAGGTAACAGTGGAGAAAAACTAATAGCATTGTTACAACCATGGTTGAATATTCAAGTATCCACTTCTCAATAGCTTATCACAGAAACACAGAATGTTAGGGGTTGGCAGGGACCTCTGGAGATCACCTAGTCCCATCCTCCTGCTAGAGCCCATTCACCTAGATCAGGCTCTACACAAACACATCCACGCAGCTTTTGAAAGTCTTCAGAGAAGGAGTCTCCAGAACTCTCTGGGCAGCCTGTTCCAGGGTTCTGACACTCTCAAAGTAAAGAAGTTTTTCCTTATGTTTAGGTGGAACTTCTTGTGTTTCAGGTTGTGGCCATTCCCTCTTTCCTGTCACTAGGCACCACTGAAGAGTCTAGACTTACCTTTGGGCACCTGTCCTTTATATATTTATAACTTCTATCTTTTCCTGCAAACACAAAATGTTTGTTTGAAACTCAAAGTGACTTCTATTCTTAGGAGAAGGCCTATGGAAATCAAAAAAAAGCTCACAATATTCTTTACCTTACAAAGCAATATAAAATAAACATTCACATGCTTTTGTGCTTGACTCACAATTGTTGAGACTCGAAACGTTCAATCAAATTGGCAGATGAATGCTCAGAGTAACATTTAAACATGCAACCAAAATGCCCAATTGCCCTCACACCTGCTGCTCATCATTAGAGAGAGCACTTGAAAATGTGTGTTATAAGGGATTGCAGTGCCCACTTCAGAACACAGGTTAAGAAGTGTAATTGATAGCAGTAGAAGATGACACTGTAAAGAAAGTAGTTTCCTTTTCATTGCATTTGTTTTCACAGAATCACAGAAACATCCAGGTTGGCAAAGCCCCTCAAGATCACCAAGTCCAACCTATAACCCTACTCTATAAGATTCACCTTAAACCATGTTCCTAAGCACCACATCCAAATGACTTTTATACACATCCAGGGTCAGCAACTCAATCACCTTCCTAGGCAGCTCATAAGTGAGTTTTAAATTGCTCACCAAAAGTCTTCACAAAGACTTTCCTGCATATTCCAAGACAGATACAGGTTATAGAGGACCCTCCTCAAAGCTTATACAGATTACATTTCTTCCTGCATCACCACTGCAGGCAAGTAAGAAGGACTCAGGTCTCTGAGTCACTCTACACCCTCTATCGGAAGGGAAACATTTTCCAGACCTTTAATTTCCTTGCACATTCTCCATTAAAACATCATGATGACACTTACCATATACACCCACCAGGAGTAAAATGAGGGCCAATGTCTTTACAAAGTTGGACCATGTAAGTTTTAATGAATGTTGAAAAATGGTTAGTTTTGAAAAAAAAAAAAAAAAAAAGATTAAAAAGATGGAATAATTATTCCCACACAATTATATCTTGGACAAATTGGAAATGGAAACATATTCAGATAAGAAAGTTACCCACAAATCCTGAGCCAAGTTCTCATCTCAGCTTTCACATCAACATGGGAAAAGTCAGAGGGACTGGGAACAGCATTTAGCCCAGTAAGTCTAAACCCGAAATAGAAGCCAAGAAACAAGTCATGGTTGCTGTGGGAACCACAAGCTTGAATTTCCTGAATTTTATATTCATGAAAGCTCATCTGCAACAACAAAGTATTTTTCATTAAGTTGTTCAGTTAATGCTTCACAGTTAGTTCTACAGAAAAAAAAAAATAGCCACAATTGTCTCACATAGACTAAACATTTCTGAGGTGAAATATTAAAACTGAAACTTTCACTAAAGGTTGTTTTTCCTGCAGTTTAGCTGCTTACATAATGATTACTCAAAATGAGCCTTTGGTGGTTTCTTAATACTGATATTAACCTCAGGAAATCTGTGATTTCTTAATGTGCAACATAGCCCCTTTTAATTGTCAGAGCACAGAACTCAGGGAGTTTGTTTATTTTAAACTATGTTTTAACCTAATATACAGGTTATTCTCAGGTCAAACATGAATGCACTAAAGACTGTGAAAAAGGTTTTGAGTAGTAGCTATATAAAGTAGGAAATAGGATATTAAAGCAACTTTGCAGATTCAACTCATGGTCAGATGTGACAAGCTCCTGACTTTACTGAAGGTCAAGACCTTGTAAGAGAAGCTGGTAACAGGAATCACAGAATGGTTTGGGGTGGAAGGGACCTCCAAAGGTCATCTAGTCCAACCCCCCCATGAAGGGCCATGAAAATGTTCAGGGGGCTAGAACACCTCTGCTACAAGGACAGGTTGAGGGAACTGGGGTTGTTCAGCCTGGAGAAGAGAAGGCCTTTGGAACTCTCTTCCAACCCAAACCATTCTATGATTCCACATATGTACTTTAGGAGGCTCATTTTGTTTCTTAAGCTGTATTTGGTAGATTTCTTTTTATTAGTTTACAAATATTTCAAGAAGAGAAAATTAAATATGCTGGTTTCAGAAAAGGATCTTGAGAGAAGATGACAGAAATGAAATTGTGCCACTAATAACATTGGCTATATTTCTGTATTTTCTCATGGCCAGGTGCTTTTTCTGGAATAAGGTTTCCGGCACATAAAGAGAAAAATCTCTTGTCCTGTAATTTTCCCACCCATCAAACCAAAACTACATTCACTTAAACTTAGACAATCTAAATGAAACGAGCTTGATTGTTCCTATTGTTCCTAATGTCACCAATACATTCTACAATACAGTAATTTACCCCCTTAAGTGTTTCCTCAGGAAGTGCAGTTTCTAAACTCCCATGACATCTTTATGTAATGGCTTTCTATACAGTGACACTATTTTCTGCCAGCCTTTTCTCCACAGTCTCTATTATTTGGGTTTGCATTTTAGCGGCCATTTGGGATTGCCACAAACCAAAGCGAGACAGCATCTCTGAATCTTGTGGCTGGAGCTGTACTGCCCAAGGATGCTTTTAATGTAACATACCCCAAGGGTACTGATAAGAACTAACAGACCTTCTATTTGACTTGCATTACACATATCTGTCTTTAAATTCAAACACAGGGTTTTTATTTGGCTGCGCCTCCACGCAACATCATGAGAAAAGCTTGGCTGCTTCAAGCCTTTTCCCTCTGCCCTGTGGGAATGCTACTGTTTACTTCATTTTACTTCCCATCATGCTTTCCCTAGCCTACAACTCATTTGGTTGTTATTGTCAACAACAACTGTTGGCTGTCCCTGCTCTTGTAGTTCTTGAATGGGCTCTAATGCCAACCATCACAACCAGCCTGCTTGACTTTGGGAGGGGGAGGGTATAGGCAAGAAACCACAGGAGGAAAAACCTCCAAATGTAGCTCATATTGCTCTGGAAGCTCAGGTTTTAACCTGGGATTCACACTCAAGTATAAAGTGATTCTAAAAAACATTAATCAAGCAGATAAAAGATCTCTCAATCCTAGTAGCTGCTTTATTTTGCTGTAATACAGAGGCACAATGACTGACTTCAGTCTTCCATATATCACAAAAGCCTACCTATGCTTCCTGACAGAGCTTTGCTGTGCTTGATCCATGGCAGTAGCATTTGCCTTAGGAGCACTGTCGGATAAAAAGCTGGAGAGACTTTTACCTAAGAATGCAGAAGCATTTCGTTTAGAAATTGATTTCTAGATATACACTTTGCATCTTGGCTTTTCCTAAGTGCTTGGCTGCTTTTCCTTCTATCATACTTTCCTGAAGGGTCAAGAATGCAGTTTAATTTTATGATAGTTGGAGGAGAAAAAGCCTTTGTCACAATTCCTCTTTAAACATGGAATTCAACAAGCTATTTTAGGTAACAGTAGTGTAGGATATCAAATGTTTCTCAATCCAAATGTGGCATAGTTACAGAAAGGAAAATTAATATAAATATAATTCCTGAACATTTTTTGATGTAGAAACTTTGATATGATGACTCTTGACTCAATCCTTTGAGCCTCTACATATTTAGGGATAACCCTTGTAAAGCTTTAGTAAGAAAGAGATTATTGGTCAAGAAATTAATCCCCTTTTGCCCTAATTTTAGTCCTAGAAACAATAAATGACCTGGAGAAGAATATCATTAGACACCTGGGTAAGTATCACTGTGATATATTTAGGTCCTCTTATTTTACTCTGCTGTGTACGTGAGATACTATGTACTGTGTATGTAACACAGAAGCTTTTGCAGCTACCTGTCTATGTGCAGTAATATATTACTGATCTTTAAAAAGGGAGTCAGGCAGGTATTATTGCTCTTCAGAGGAGTTAAGATGGTCTACAGAACTGGTGCAGGTAGATTAAATGTCTAAAGTACTTCAACATTTTCAACCTCTAATCCTTATTATGTTCCAGTGTGAACTATGCTTATAATGAAATACATAGTTGCTTCATCCATGCTGCCAGCTCTCCAGGCTTGAACCAGCTAGACAACTCCCTCACACACCAAGTATAGGAAAAACTGTCCTGATGCAGCTTTTCACCCATCTCATAGCACAGTCAGAATAGATGTGACAGCCCTGACCTATGAAGACATTGACTAAAGACTACAAAGTCCTGAAAATACTTACCTAAAAGTCACACTGGAGACATCACATTTCTGTTGATGCAGAGACTGAACCTGGTTTTCTTAGGTCACATCCTTTGTGATTTTTCAGTCTCTTCTTTCATGCAAATATTGTGTGTACTGCAGAGGTTATTCTGTACGTTTTAGTTTATCCTACCATCACTTAATCAAAATTAACTTACAAGTACTTCTGTAATTGAGCACTGAGAGAGGTTTTTATTATGCAGTTATCAGGATATTTTGTGGATGGTTAGTTTTGGCTGAAGTCTTCCTTTCTCAGTTGACAACATTGTAGCATAGCACATAAATAAGGGAATTTCTTATGTATAAGCTTTGTAGTGAATGGATTTGGGATGCAGTCAAAAAACAAAGTAAGCATTGTAGCAAAATTAAGAACTACATCATTCGTTATCAAGTTCCTATCTAGGAAGAATTTGAAGATTAATTACAATGCAATAACCCCTCATTAAGAGCTTAGTTCAGAAACACAGCAACAACAATAACAAAAAACCCAACAGAATTTACAAAGAATGAATCAGTGTTGTCTTATTTGCTACTGTTCCTTTTTCCTGCCAAACTACTCCAAATTGCTCATTATATCTAAATCCTTAATGCCAATTTCTATTGATTATATTATCATTTTTTACATATTATTAGAAATTAAATATTTTAGATTAAGAGTGGAATGCTGATCCTCAACCATTTCCAATGGCAGGATCTGCAGAAAGCTACTTATGTGCTTACTTGGCTTGGAATGAGCAAATTGGATTCTTGAGTTCACAAGCAGACTATTAGATTCACAAGTCTTTCTCCTACTCTGATTGGATTTCCAATAGGACCTAACAGCTGAAAACCTTGTTGCCTTAGCTATGTACATGATAAACAGGATTTTTAAAGGCTTTAGCTGCACTGTAATAAGCAAACCCTCTGTCAACTCTGACTCACGAGTGTTCGAAAGTGAACACAAAAAAAGGAAGTCAAACCTGGCAAGATCAATGACAATAATTTTAGTAACGGAAAGAGACCTAGCAAATGGTCTTGGCATGGGAATGGCAGACAGGGCTTTGAGTGCACAGCCTCAAGCAGGACCTGGCAGTGTGCCTACAACCAGCATGAGCTGTTTGGACACCGCCAGGGAGCACAGGCGACCCAGAGCAACGGGGAGCAGGGCAGGCAAGCAAGGTGGGCACCACAGCTTGCAAGGCAGTTTGTGCAAGAAGTCACTCTCAGCTCTACAAGGAAAACAGTAGCATAAAAACATCTATTGCCAACTGAAATAAAAGAGAACCTGCCCACTGATGTCTTTTATCCAACGCCTGTTAATCCCCTTGTCACCAGCAACTAAGTTTGTCTGTGGGCACAATGCTGGAAGAGCAGAAAGTCATTTGGCTTTTTTATGCACAGTTTAGTGATGCTGCCTAATGAAAAAATCACCACATTCACTTAATTCAGCATTTTTTCATGTTCTCAGGAGAGCAGTTTGAAAAGGTTCACTTGGAAGATGATAGCCATTAATCAGTCTATTTTGCAAAGTCCAAAGTGACAGAGGACCAACTAAAGCATGCAACAGTGCTGCAACCTCTTCACCTGTTTGTTGATGAAAGATAAATTCTTTTTGCTTATGCTGATTTTTACCTACACCAATTCTTTCTACTGATTTCTGGGGATTTATTTCTAAATACTGTTTCCTTTCTTGGAGATGAACATCCTAACCAATCACACTCCTGTAAACACAGAATAACTTCACAGGCTGCAGTGATTTAAGTAACTGGAGGATCACTTATTGATTATTATTTCAGTTCAGGAACCAACTCACCTAAAAATGGATCACTGTATTCTGTATTAGACAGCTTCATCAAGTTGTTTTCCAAAGTCTCCACCACTTTAGCTGCAATAAATGCAATATTCATATCAGCATTCACATGTATTTTCTAAGTAAAAAAAACACTTTCAGAAGCTGTCAGTGACTCACATGAAAAATTTTAGGCTGGAATTTTGACAAGCATTTTCCACTGATGGTAAAAAACCAAGATGACTTTAATAAAGATTTTCACTCTATTCCTGAGAAGTTTAATTCAGTGAAATAACTTACTGGAGTAATAAGTGCCTATCAACATTAAAAAAGGACTCAACCAAAATTTATTCTACAAAGGTGCATACACAAATGGCAATAATGTCTAGGAATAGCTAACAACAGGTGACACACAACTCTAGATAGTGTCCCTGTTAAGGTATATATATATCCATTAAAATAGAAATCCTAAAATAAAAGTAGCTCCTTTTTCCAACACAAGTCAAAATTCATGAGTATTTTCTCCCTGTTCTTTCATTCTCTCCATACCAGTCTTCCCCAATTCTGCTATTCATGAATGAATGCACATCTGCTCCTCCATGTTCATACTCTCAGACATTTCTTGCCAAAAGTCTAATACTTTTTTTTTCTCTCTCTCTCCTAGGACACACTACAGAAACCTCCATGCTCCTCCTCAGCATACAGGAGCACTTCCTGGTCTTTTTTTTCAGTGAGAAAAAATTCATCTTGTCATTCAGAAAAAATAAAATGAAAATTAGTTGAAGGTTCACTTCAAACATGGCAGGAATTTACTCAATAACCCAGTATCATGGCTCTTCTAAGCTGTCTTGTGCAAAAGCACCTCTCCAACAAACTGCAGCTACCTAAACAAATCAAAGCATTATCTCTAACACACCAGAGGACTTCAAATGATGTCTCCATCAATCCCTTCCATTCCCAGTGTTGGAATTAGCCTCTGAAAAAGAGAAAAGCTCCTACCTCGTTCTGACACTACATCCACTGTAGCTGTAGATGTTCCTGCACTTAGAGGCTGAGGCCGGGGCTGTGGCTGCACACGGCTTGGCTGCAGAAATGATGAATGTTTACTCAGACTCTGAGGATGTGTTTGGCTCTGGGCAAGGCATGGCATAGATCTTCTGGAGGGTTTTAATGGATGCTCTTTCACTGTCTCGCTCTTGCTTGTGTTCATACCTGCAAAAGCCAAAAGAAGAACATAAGTTCTGCCGTATTAGGCAATGACAAAGCAAATTTATAAAAGAAAGGCAAAACCCCACAAAATATCTGTGGTTCCAATGCCAAGGAAAATGAAATACATGAGGTTTGCTATGAAGCATGCCAAAGCTCCCTGCCTATACAGGCTCAGCAGATCTGTGACTGTTGCACAGAGCGTCAAAGATCCTCAGAAGATTACTGCAGAGAGTCTGTTTTACCACACTATTTCTCTGCTTGACAGCACAATTTACTCTACAGAATGTTCTTATAAATCTTAGCTTCTTAGTGATATATATTACCTCTCTCTGACTGTGCTACAACAAAATCACTAATCTAAGCATTTCTGCTGCTTGGAGTGCCACAAACTTTCAAGCAATTTTCCCCATCCACATTTGTGCCACTTGAAGAAGGATGTCACACTCAGCAAGTTTCTCTCTCAGCTAAATCTCAACATGAGTCCACAAAGAAGGTTCATTGATTAGCAGGATACTCCCAATATTTAACTAGAGTAGCTAAGGTTTTAAAAGGCCTTTCATTTAAAAATTTCCCTGAGCTCACAGAACATGCTTTGCTTCAAACCGAGTCTTGCTCTACCAAGAAACTTAGAACTTCATTAGTCCACTGAGGACAGTTCGTCCAGATCTGCACCATGGTGTAACTGTTCTTAAGCAGAGCAAGTATTAATTTAACAGGAGGTTAAGGCAGACAGAGGTAAGCTTCTGCTACCTCAGAAGGTGCTACAGGTCTTTAAAGAGATTTGAGCAGAAAGGACTCCGCTGCTTAATGGTTCTGCAATGGATGCTCTGTGCCAGAGGGCAGGCAGTGGCACTGGGCTACAGCACTGAGGGTGCTGAGTTCAGAGGACAGCAACGTTAACGTCACATTGCTGCTGTGCTACTCACAAGGTTTCTGAGCATTCTTTTTAGCTCTTCCTAAATGGAAGTGTTTATTGGACCAAAAAAATCTCCATTAGACACAGGAATGGGTAGTAAAGAGTAATATATACAAAGATTCACTTCTTAATTGTTCTGTGGGCATTAATGACTGACTTCTTAAGCACTGATACACTGCCAGCAATTATGGACACTACTACGTAATTATTGCTGTTGCCAAAAAGAATGTTTCTGACATTTATCTGTATTGGAGTCACTGTGTATGGCAGGATGAATCACTTTATTCCCAAAGTAATTTAAGGTAATGTAAATAATGTCACACTGTCATTCGATTTTAACAACAATTTAAGTGATACATATAAGAAAACAAAACAGTAGAATTCTTTTATGAGGAACTGCCTCAAATTAAAAGAAAATTATTCCCTTTTGCTTTCTCTCTCTCTGTGTCATTTCAAACAAATTCCTTAATATCATGCTGCTTCTGCTTGGAAGTGAGTCACAGGAAAGAAAACTCACAGCACATTTGTTGTTACAACAGTAGCATGATCCACCTTAAAGATTCCAATTTAACAAGTTAATTCATTCTTTCCTAGCATGTTCACAATCCACTTCTGCAAGCTTTGGTGGCATCTGCTGTTGCATGCCAGTGCTTACTGTGCTCTGGCACACAAACAGCTTGTGGCTGACATTATCAACTGGGTCATTACATTGATTTACTGAAATTATTTTTATTCCTTCCTCTCTTCTCCCTAGGGGTGTTTCCTCAAATCTGCACCTTTCCAACTAGAACTCTACTACACAGAACCTGCTTGTTCAGGGATATTTGGATCTGCAATAAAAGATCTGCAAAAAAAAAAAAGAAAAGAATACACTGGGTTTAGTTTTTTTAATCTAAAATGCATTTATTGGTTCTTTGCGTACAAGATAGTCATAGAATGGTTTAGGTAGGAAGAGACCTTAAAGACCAAAATACCAACTAAAAAAAAGTTCCAACACCCCTGCCATGGGCAGAGACACTTTTTCCACTAAACCAGGTTGCTTAAGGCCTCATCCAATCTTGACTTGAACACCTTCAGGGAAGGGGCATCCATGACCTCCCTGAAGAACTAGCTCCAGTGTCTCACCACCCTTACTGTAAAGAATGTCCTCCTAATATCCAGCGTACACCTGCCCTTCTCAAGCTTCGATCCATTCCCTCTCATCCTATCACCACAAGCCCTTGCAAAATGTACCTTGCCAGCTTTCTTGTAGGTCTCCTTCAGGTACTGGAAGGCCACTCTAAGGTCTCCCCAGAGCCTTCTTCAAGCTAAATAGCCCAAACTTTCTCAACCTGTCCTCATAGGGGAGGTGCTACAGTGCTCTAATCACCTTTGTGGCCTCCTCTGGACCACCCTAGCAGCTTTATGTCCTCATGGTGCTCCACACAGCACCAGAACTGGATAGAATAGTGCAGGGGGGGTCTTGTGAGAGCAGAGGAGCACAATCACCTCCCTCATCCTGATGGTCACACTTCTTTTGATAGGGTACAGGGCACAGTTGCCTTCTGGGTTGCAAGCACACGTATTCTGCAGGTGTTCAGCATTAGTATGGAAACGAAGATAGCATGAGTATAAAAATCCTCACATTGGAGAAAAAGGTGGTTGAAGTTTACAATTTAATCACATCCTGCCTTTTATTTTAGCACTTGTGCCTTGGAAGTGTTCTTTCCAAGGGGAAGCTGGGGATTCCGGTTATGTAGGCATATCCCTATGTGGCTCCCAGCCAGACTAGCCAGCTGTAGTACATCTTCTCATAGCTTCCTGGCAGAGCAGGCAGGAAAGACAGAGCTAGAGTATGATGAGCTTCTCTGATCATTAAATCAGCATGCACAATTTCATGCACACTCAGCATTATGCCAAACTAGAGAGACTCTAAATGAAGTCAGTTTTCACATGCCTCTCACTTTTGGCTATTAGAAACATAAGGGGAGAATTCTCCTGTGGCATAGAAATATAGTTGATCATTTCCTTACTATTAAGAGGGAAAAAAAAATTATTTCATTTGCTTCTAATTTTAAATGACAGTCTAACCTCATATTAACACACACACTTAAAAAGCTTCATCAAAAATGGAGAAAATTAACCAATGCTTTCCCTGAGAAGGAAAATAACAGCAAGAGACATAATCATCATAGAAGATCTTCAAAGATGAAGCCTGTTTTTCTTTAGTACTATCAGCACATCATGGAAGATTATGAATCCAAATTTTCTAAAGGTATTTTTTTCAGATCACCTTAATTGTCCTTTCCATTATCACAGTATCACCAAGGTTGGAAGAGACCTCAAAGATCATCAAGTCCAACCCATTACCACAGACCTCAAGACTAGACCATGGCACCAAGTGCCATGTCCAAACCTGCCTTGAACACCTCCAGGGACGGTGACTCCACCACCTCCCTGGGCAGCCCATTCCAGTGGGGAATGACTCTCTCAGTAAAGAACTTTCTCCTCACCTCAAGCCTAAACTTCCCCTGGCGCAGCTTGAGACTGTGTCCTCTTGTTCTGGTGCTGGTTGCCTGAGAGAAGAAAGCAACCTCCTGCTGGCCACAACCACCCTTCAGGTAGTTGTAGACAGCAAGAAGGTCTCCCCTGAGCCTCCTCTTCACCAGGCTAAACAATCCCAGCTCCCTCAGCCTCTCCTCATAGGGCTTGTGCTCGAGGCCTCTCACCAGCCTCGTTGCCCTTCTCTGGACACGTTCAAGTACCTCAATGTCCTTCTTGAATTGAGGGGCCCAGAACTGGACACATTATGAACAGGTCAACACAGAATTAGAGATTCATTTAAGTTGGAAAAGACCTTTAGGATGACCAAGTCTAACTATCAATCTTCAACATGATTTCTATTAAATGCCTCCAAGGTAGCCAGTGTCTTGGGTGAGTATAATTCCTAGGCTAGCCAAAAAAATACATCCTGAATGACAGTAAGTCATTGTCATAGTATTTTTCAATTTCATCCCACTACACAAGAAACAGTGATTTATGAGGGTGTTTATGAACTAATATGAGGTTTAATTATACCATCAATCGTGCCCTTGAAGACTGCTTCCATTAAACACCGTGATTTTACTTCAGCTCTTTGCAGTTGTAAATATTGTGAAAAGACCATAAACAACTATGAAACCTTAATGCCTATACTTATGCTAGCTTTTTTTTTTTTTTTTTTCCCTTCTGAAGTTAGACATGTGAGAGACAACCTTCAGGCCAGAAGTATAGCTAAGAACAGGGAAAGGAGTTGGTGGGGATTAGCTGAAAGTTTTCCCCAGAAAATGCACCCGACAGGACTGTAATAAAATATCTATGATTTGTTCAATTACTGCTTATTTTAAAAAGCCCTGGTATAAGCTTTCAGAGATGGTGAATTTGTCATCAAAGATTGTGTTAATAGCACCAATATTTTGTGCAAGATTCAGTTCCTAATTCATTTTTACAATAGTTTATCTCTGAGATTAAGAAAGGGAAATCTGTTACTTAGCCATAAATTTTTTTTGTACCCAGACCACCCTTATTTTTTTAACAAATAAAAAGAAAGATGTTATATTTCTGATGAGCTATTTAAAAATAACTACTTCTGTGTAGTGCTGTAAGGAAGGCTTAATGGAACTGAGGTCCTTCTCCCCCTCTACTCTGCTCTGGTGAAGCCACATTTGAAATATTATGTCCAGTTCTGGGCCCCTCAGTTCAAGAAGGATCTCGGGGAACTGCTTGAAAGAGTCCAGCACAGAGCTACACAGATGCTGAAGGCAGTGGAACATCTCCCTGTGAGGACAGGCTGAGGGAGCTGGGGGTCATTAGCCTGGGGAAGAGGAGCCTGAGGGGTGACCTCATTCACGTTGATAAAGACATGAAGGGTGAGTCTCAGGAGGACAGAGCCAGGCTCTGCTCAGTGATGTCCAATGAGGATGACAGAACCCTGGAACAGGCTGCCCAGAAAGATTGTGGAGTCTCCTTCTCTGGAAACATTCAAAACCCCATGGACCCTAGGTGATCCTGCCCTGGCAGGGGGGTTGGACTGGATGATTTTTCACAGTCCCTTCCAACCCCTAACATTCTGTGAGTCTGTGAACTCTTCCAATATTTCCATGGATTTTCTTGAGAGCCCTGCTTCCCAGGAAAAGTCTCCATCTTCTACACTGAAAATGCTTATAGCTGGCCAGCACTCATTTTAGTAAGAGCTCCAGTCCTCATGACTTCTGCACGCTAGTTCAGTGAGGGTTTTACACATACTTTCAGGTCACCACTAGAAATGCCAGCTAGGGTTAAAAGTGATCCCTGGAGGACTGCAGCAGAAAAGGAAACTTACAAGTAACTCTTCTACTATTTTTTGGTTCTATATTCAAGTTTGAGTTGGCTTCCAATATCCCCATTAATATGGAACCTTCTTTACTCCCTAGTGAGACAACGGCAGCGTCTTCACTCAGGCCTTTTCCCTTTGTGCCAGGAGAAGCAAACCCATGAGGCAATAAAACCACAGGGTCTAAAGAAGACTGAAGAGATTCCTCCTGCTTAAATTATGTTTACAAACAGGATTCTCTGTTTCTGCAATGTTGACTGCAAACTCTTTTCAGTCATAGCCTTATGTTTCTGGTAACTACACCAGAGTAAACAACAAACCAACCAACCCCAAGCACAGACCTACCACAGCGCTCTCACAGAGGACAAGAAATCACGTTCCTTCCATTACATACTACTCACTCCCAGAGCACTGAAGCAAAGACCTGCTTCCCTGTGGAAGCAGCAAGAAATTCAGCTGCTGAAATTAAAGAATTGCTTGCAAGCTGCACAAGACTCTCCTTCTAAATATAGCAGGAAGTTGGCCTTGCTCCCACATGGCTCCTGTTGGGGTAATTCCTGTAATGATCAGCTGTAAAACTAAAACAAGACATCTTCCTTAAACAGTGTTACCTTGCTCAAAATTACATAATGAAGTCACAGGATAAGAAAAAAAATATTAAAAGCAAAATGTAAGTATAAACATTTTTCAGTTGTACTTATAAACACATTTTTAATGTATCTACATTTTCTCTATCTTCATACAGTGTCACAGTATCACCAAGGTTGGAAGAGACCTCAAAGATCATCAAGTCCAACCTGTTACCACAGACCTCAAGACCAGACATGGCACCAAGTGCCACGTCCAAACGTTGAACACCTCCAGGGACGGTGACTCCACCACCTCCCTGGGCAGCCCATTCCAGTGGTGAATGACTCTCCCAGTGAAGAACTTTCTCCTCACCTCTTCATTCTGTCCTCTACCTTTTGTATATATCTACAAAACACCTACCTACAAAACATAGAGAAAATTGTCCCACATTGCAAGGTTGACCGGAAAAGGTAAGGCAGGAGATGCCAAATTCGATGCCTTACACAATATTATTCCTTTAACATAAAGCTTTAAGACTGCCTCGTGATCACTACCAACAACACATTAGTATCCATGTTAGTCAGATGCACTTAAAGCATTTTTTAAATGTCTTGTCCTCAGGTAACAGCCAATACATGTGATCTTCCCTGACAAAGCTGGGAGAAACAGAGCTTTAAAGTAAAGAACAGTTCAGACAGGGTTGCCAAAAGGGTCTGCTTTCCATTAGAAGCACAGCTAAGAAGAGTAAACAGCCTTTAACAGTGATTTTATGCAATACCTTTCATGAAGTTTATCTCCATGAATATCTGGTCTTACCTAATTTAATCATATTTAACAGAAGGAAACTGGTGCCTGACTAATCAATAATACTTCCATGCAAATAAAGCAAAATATTTTTGTGCTAAATTGAACATGAGAATGACAAAGCTTCAGAAGGCTGCTGACTAGACTGGAAGATCTCCAAAGCTGTTATAGACATATCTGCCAGAAAACAGTAGAAATCCAACAAAAGATTCCATTTTCTCCCTAAACCCAGCACCACAGTAAATCTCTGGAAGGCTGCATATCCTCATCAGAGTAGCCTATTCCCCAGACCTTGTTCTTAGAATTCTTCAGAAAAAGCTTTCTCACAGCAGCCTCAGGAGACCAGCACTGGTTCAACTGAGTTGATTTAGCAACAATTTAATGAGGTTAAGGAAAAGGAAGAAAGTGCATTATTGCCTTTTAATAGGGGAAGACAGGGCTTAAATGCACCAAGCAGAAAATAAATAGGTATCAAGGGGTTTAAGCCAGGTTATAATATTTATTTGCCAGCCAAACAAAAGAGGAAACTGGAGTGAACAGCCCAAGAAAGCAGATGCTGAAGATGCTGGTGCTGTCTCTCACATGCATATCCAAATGGCTCCATTCCCTTTGCACCTCAGAAGGTGATGTCTGATAGCAACCAAGTCCTTTATGAGATAAGGGGAACTGTGAAATCTCTCCATTCACATTCCGTATTCTGACACTGTTGGTTAGATTAGAAGTCAACAAGTCAGAAGCTGTGTTTTATGACCTAATTCACATTGTAACTGCTGCAACAATAAAGCTGTTCAGGTAAGACAAAAGGCATAGTGCCCTACCAAGACATGGCACTTTATGCACTTAACTGAAATAAGTCAGTAGGGCTCAGCTTTCAGCATATACAAAACCTGTATGAGATCTACCTTGGGTTAAAGAGGTAACTCATTCTGCAAAGCAAATCAGAGAGAGCTTCTCAGTCCATAGAGTAGCAACAACACAATATCCTTCAGATTTTGCTATGACCCCACCAGGAATCTAGTTCAGAGAGAGACTTGGACAACAACTACCAAAAAAAAAAAAAAAAAANATTTCAACCTGCAGATTACTTCAGTTTATATTTAAATTCCAGAAACTAGGTGTCAAGATGAAGGTGCCAGTCTCTTTTTGGTGGTACCCAGTGATAGGAGAAGGAACAATGAGTACAAGCTGGAACACAGGAGGTTCTACCTAACTACTGTGAGTGTGACAGAGCACTGGAGCAGGCTGCCCAAAAAAGTTGTGAAGTCTCCTTCTCCGGAGACTTTCAAAATCTGCCTCGATGTGTTCCTGTGTGACCTGCCCTAGGTGATCTTGATTTGGCAAAGGAGTTGGACTTGAGGATCTCCGAAGGTCCCTTCCAACCTCTAACATTACGAAGTGAGTTACACACTAGGAAAAGCTTCTTAACAAATAAGGTTAGCTAGCCCTGCAATATACTGTATAACTTTAAAAACAAAGCAAAATAAAACCACAAAAAAAAAAAAAACCAAAAACCAAAACCCAATAACCCTCAAACTTCTTTATTTCTTGTTCAGAAAAGGTTAAAAGCAATTACATGGGAAATAACAATACAATCCCAAAACCAAGTACCTTTATCCTGTATACAAAGCCAGTTGGCACACAGAGAAGAGATACTTGCTCTATTTCAGTTCTGCAGTAACCAGTGTTAGGTGACAAACTGCACATGCAGCAGGTTATACACAGGGCAAAACCCAAATAAGCTATGTATAACTGGTTACAGGATTTTATATCACATATATCTTTGTACATATCCTCCATCCAGCACCGCATTCATTCTACTAAGGTGGTCCTACATTTACATTTCAATTCTTTTACCTAGAGGTGTGGTTTTTTAGTATTAAAATCAGCATGGGTTAAGCAGGGGACAACAAGGGGACAACTTTTGTTGTTTGCACAAATCTGTCTCTGGTTTATGTAAAGAAACTATAACAAAGCATTATCTACAAAAGCTGCAGGACTTTACTGTCTGGAGGTACTGCTCGTTATTACCATGCCTTGTTTCTGGTTATTTCAACCTCTGAGGTCATTCTGCCCTTCAGCTTTCTCCCAGTCTGGTTATCCTGGTTTCAGTCCAGGCTTATTCAGCCTCAAAGTTTTTAACTCTATCCTTCTGACATCACTGCAGTAATCTTACCCTGCAGATGAAGAGGACCCTTCCTGCCCTATGCTATGACAGCCACACTCAGATGCTGCAGTTCTCTTAAGAGGCTTGAGAGTTAGCTGCTTAGGTGTGCTGGCAGTGGCTCAGACTTCAGCATCCTTCAGGAGTGTTTGTATCAAGCTCCTCTGAGTTTGCAGGTTCATTTGCAGCCAAGCGCAAGAGAGCTGATTAAATACAACAGGATGTGCCACACAGTATCTGCAATTAAGGCTGCAGAAGCCATTTATATTCTGGAATTTCTGAACTAAGCAGCACTGTAGAGTCTACAAAAAGTAACAGTAAGGACACATGCAAGGACTTCTAGTAAGAGTTGATTAAATAAGAGTTAATATAGCATTATATTAAACACAATATGAAACAAACATCAGCTATTTAGAATTCATGTTCACACTAACTTCCCTAACAGCTTTCATAATCTTCTAAGAGCTCTTTCTGACTTAAAGGAGCAAACTCCTTGGTTTCATTCTACGCTGAGATCCCATCTTCTCATTTCCCTTTACCTTGCCTGTTAAACTAAAACCAGGATACTATTTTCAAGCTGCCTTCAAGAGATGGTTCAGGAAAGTTCTTATCCCACCTCCAGTACTCAAAGCTACAAAAACATACAGTAGCCAACACGAATTGAAGACATAGAAAAGACTGGAGAAGGCAGAGGAACCCATCCCTGCAGATGTGCTCACGTGGTGTTTTCAAGGGCTCGATACAAGTGAAATCATTGCTGGCCTAGTCCTTACAGTAGTTCTGTTAGGATTCACAGCCACACATGCTTTCTCTCAGCAGTCAAAATTGTACTACAGGCTTTCCCTCTTTCAAAAGGAAGTTGTGGACCAATCTCTCAGGAGAACTTTAGGAAACGACAGAAATTATGTCTAGGGGAGTTTGATCTTTCCTCACGGATTCACAGATTGCATTAGGTTGGAAAAGACCCTCAGAGGTCATCTTGCCCAGCTCCCCTGCAGTGAGCAAGGACACTTCTAACTCGATCGGGCTGCTCAGGGACATGAAGTCTGATCTTGAATGTCTCCAAGGATGGGGTCTCAACCACATGTTCCAGTATTCCACCAGCCTCACTGTGAGGAACTTCCTCCTTACATCCAACCTAAACCAGCCTTGCTCTAGTTTCAAACCAACGCACTTCATCCTTTCAGTCCATGCCCTTCCCCAGCCTTCCTGTAGGTCCCCTTCAGATACTGAAATACAGCTCTAAGGTCTCCCTGGAGCTTTCTCGTCTCCAGACTGAACAGTCTCGTTTCTTTCAGCCTGCCTTTGTAGGAGAGGTGCTCCAGCCCTCTCATTTTCTTGTGTGCTCCCACAGCTGAGGATCAGCCAGTCTCTTTGAAAGTAGAAGAGTAAGTTAAATTTAAGTAAGAGTTACTTAAGCAATGAGGACAAATGAGTTTGCTGCTAAACTCCGTGATAAGCTAATCCATAATCACCAAAAACTTCATACTACATTTCACATGAGGATTTAATGGCTCAACATGTGAAGCAGTGAAATAATCCCTGGATTTAAGAATCCCTAAGTACTTATCTACAAAAGTGACACAAATGGCTTCAAAGCTCTTTGTGTAGACTTTCAATATGTATTTACATGGTCATATGCATTCCAAAGTGTCTCTAAATGTTGCCACAATAATGAGCACATAATAAAAATACACAAGGTATGTACAGAGCTGAGTCCAGGAATCACCATGGCTTACTCAGTGATGCAAGAAAAACTTCAAGTGCATGAAGAGCAAACTCAATTAAAGGAAATCAATTCAAATCTGTTACAGGAGAACAAAAACAGCAAATCATATTGAAATCACTCTTAATATTTTAAGCAATCACATAAGCTGAAATTGTATTACCCACTACTGATGTGCAGATAGGTGAAGATAAGGGTTCAGGATCAGAAAAAGCAGATTTCTTGCACCTTTGTCACTGGCTTCATAGACAATCTCTGCTGAATGGAAAAAAGTACAGCCACAAAACCTTTATATACACTGAAAAGTATTTACTGGGGAAAAATAAAGGTCAGTATAAATTTGTGTGATGCTGAAGGGAGTGGAAAATCTCCCTTATGAGGAAAGGCTGAGGGAGCTGGGGCTCTACAGCTTGGAGAAGAGGAGCCTGAGGGGTGACCTCATTCATGTTTGTAAAGATGTGAAGGGTGAGTGTTGGGATGATGGAGCCAGGCTCTGCGCACTGATGTCCGATGATAGGACAAGGGGCAACAGGTGCAAGCTGGAGCAGAGGAGGTTCCACATGAACATAAGGGAAAAAACTTTTTCCACTATGAGGGTTACAGGACCCTGAAACAGGCTGCCCAGAAAGGTTGTGGAATATCTCCCTCTCTGGAGATATTCAAAGCCCACCTGGATGCATTCCCATGTGACTTGCCCTAGGTGATCATGCTCTGGCATGGGGGTGAGACTGGAGGACCTTTCAAGATTCTTTCCAACCCTTAATATTCTGTGACCAGTGAATTAAGGACTAAACCTTTATTTGTCCTATACTGCTTTTGTCTGTATATAGAAGGGCTTAGCTTACTGTATGAAAACTACCCAGAATCTGAGTAGATAGCACTAGCAAAAGACTACAATCCTACTCCCACATTCAAATGTCTTGTTTGTTAAGGCACACATACTTAAAGCTGTCCATTTCACCTTCAGAAATTATGATTAAGGTTATCTTAACATATGATGTTAAGTTTAGTTCTGATTGGAATTAGTAATCTTCAAGCCTAGACACACAATACACGATTTATCAAAAGACCATTTAGAACCTAAGTGTTGTGCAGAAGGAAGGCAAAGCTGCAACATCCTTTATAAAATACTTAGTGGTAAAACCTGTTAAAGGTAAGTGGGGCATAAACTTCGCAACATGTATCACATTTGAAAAAACAATAAAGTTATTACTTGTTCTGTCCTTGCTAATTGCATGAAAAACTAACCCAGCAGTTTTAGAAATGGCTGATTACTTGTATGTGAAAAGCTTAATTGACCCTGCACTGAGAAGATAATAAAATACTTTGGTTGAAAGTGATCTTTCAAGTTGACCTAATCCAAACCCCTTGCAGTGAGCAGGGACATCTTCAGCTAGATCAGGTTGCTCAGAGCCCTGTATGCCTCCTTCAAGGATCATAAGAAAGTCTTCCTGGAGCCTTCTCTGCTATGAACATAGGCTGAATGAGTTGTGGTTGTTCAGCCTGGAGAAGAGATGCTCAAGCCCTCTGATCATTTTTGTGGCCTCTTCTGGATCCACTCCAACAGATGCATAACAAAGGACTTGAGGTACATAAAGGTATCTTTCCAAACCAAAGAGAAACCAGCTGCATCACTTTCAAAAGCCTCTATTCCCACTTTTCTGTCCTGTCCCTCTGCTGAGGGCTGCTTACTCCACTGCAGAGACTGCAGCACTAAACCTGTTCAGTCCGAACCGCTGTGCTTGCTCTGCAGCCTACTTTCATTGCCTGCCCCTGCCAAACCACTGGGCTGTGTAATGAAACAACCATTACAATGCAAATACGCTCCTATTTTTGACTCTCCTGAAATTATCACCTCCAGCAGTTACTTTCACTTTCCCAAAGCAAGACCCTTCATAAGCCATCACCCTGAGATACATTCCTGTTTCCTTTGTGAAACAGTTGATGGCATAGACTGAGACAATAAACGTCTGCCGAAAAATAATTAGGCGTGCAAAATTTATATGTCCATTTGAGCACAACTACTACAGCACCAGAGTTACCAATGTGGTGAAAGGAGGCAAGTATTGAGGCTTATAGTACTAAAAATATTGCTGGAATTTAAAATTTAAAAATAAAAGAAATGTTGTCACACTGAGGCGAGCTCCAGCAAGATCTGAATAGACACAGAAGCCCAAGATCTCCTGTTAGAAACTGGATGCATTTTTCTGGACTGTTTAAGACTGCTCCATCAACACTGTGGACCATTGAGACAGATTCCAATTAATATGTGTGTGTGTGTGTGTGTGTGTGTGTGTATATTTTTTTTTTAATTATTTTTAGAAGAATAATTCCATGCTCCAGAAAGCAATGAGCTTTCATGGTTTGAGTTGTGCTCCTTTCTGAGAATTTCTGCAAGCCCTAAGTGAAGTGCCAGATATTGGTTACATTTGCAGTCCAGTCCCCACAGTTGCTGTGCTCAGTCAGGCACACACTGAAGGCATGACAGCATTAATACTTAAGTGTGCAGTCAGAAAAGGACAGGGCAAAGGAATTCAGAATCTGAGGAAGGCTCAGCCTACAGCTGTCTGCAGGTACTAGCATGGGGGAAGAAGAGTAGATGGTAACAGGGTGCTCATTGGGAGAAGCCACGATCAGAGCAGAAGCCAGTGCAAAGTTGCTTAAGCAAACATTTCTTATCATTGATGAATTTTGGGAGTTGGAATTTGGGGAATTCAACTCAGGGAGTTCCAGAGTTGTTATTTTTTTTTGGTTTATTACTGCTGAGGCAATAGTTGGAGGAAGAGTACGGCCGCAAGAACAGTGGAAAGGAGAAATGCCTGGTTCAGTTTGAAAGGTTGGATATATCCTTTTATCTCATTTACTCTCTGATGTCTCCATTTCCACATGGAAAGGAAATATATTCTGGATGGCTTTTAAAAATCAATTATGCATGCATTTTTCAAGTTCTGTGGTGTGGAAGACAGGTCAGTGCCTGTGCTTTTGAGAGACAATGGGAGTTGTTGTTTGGCACACTGCCAGGCTATCTTTAAAGTCTGTTCTTACCGTTGTAAACGTTAATATCACCCCTGAGGAGACTTTGCCTTTACTCTGACTCAGAGTGGCTATTATGTAACTCATTCTCCTCTCCTATTTTCCTCTTCTGTTCAGATTCCTTAGTACCTGTACAACGATTATATTTGCCCTTCCATATACTCCTTTGATGCAGTTGGTTTAAAACAGTGACAAGAGTGCTGCCTGATGTCTGGAAAGGTACTTTGTATGCTAAGCACACTGCTGAGCAAAGATACATCTGTTTCAGATGTGGTATTAGACAGTGCTCAGAACTACACCACTGACCCTGCCTACATTCCTGGTACATTGTTTTGGCAAGGAATTGAATAAAGCATGTCACGGATGAGCTGTGTAAAGAGGTATTACAAATGACTGCTATCAATATTTTCTGCTTTCCCAATATTTCATTAAACATCATCTACATTGGAATGAGAATTTTAAAGCAATGTGTTTGAATAACTGCAGGTTGCATTTGGTGTCTTACACACCACAGACACATTGCTCTGGAACTGGGATAAATCTCAGCCATCTTTTAAATATCTTTTTTAAAAGGTCCTCTTAAACCAATCAGAAAACTCATGCAGAGGAGGAAATACTTTAAAAAATCCCAACTCTTGACCCTATCCCTCTATTGACAGTTGTTTGTGGCACTGATTAGACATCATAACTTGGATTTCCCTCCACAAGTCAGGGGACCAGAGCAGCAGCCAGACACTGCTGAGCTCTTCAGCACTGGCTGTGCACATCAGAAGGAATGCAAAAGGACAGTCAGCTTTGACATCTTGACAAGGTCTCAACACATATGAAATCCACTGCCAGTTACAACTTGCCACGTATGCTCATAGCGTGGAATTCTGCAGCTTTTCTGTCAGCATTTTAAACGTGTCATGCAAGGTAGTACTCTGATAATGTACCTGGGGCCCTTGTAGAGTTTGCTCTCTGGTGATACACCCTGATAATGAAGGTACCTTAAAAATACTATGAGGCAGTGGAGAAATACGGAGGTTTGCCCATATATTTGCAAGAACAGGCACAGTCCCTAACATCCAGCATACAGAAAATACCATGATCCATGCAGCACTGCCAGAGCATCTCATTTTGAAATTCACTCTCTGTTTTGTAGGGAGCTGCAGTAATCATCCACATAAACTAACAAAAGAAGAAACAAAGAGAGCACTACACAGCATCCTTCTCTGAGCTAGCAGCTGACACCTACAACACAGCCCTTCTGCATGACAGCATCATCACTGATCTCACAGGCACTGAAGCCTGAGGGCTATCAGACTACTAATGTTACGGTTTTTTACTAGAGTATTGTGTTTGCACTGGATTGCTGGATTTACATAGCATTGGCACTCCTGAATACTTAAAATCATTAATAATTTTACAAATTCTGGGAAAAGTTCTATTTTCTGGCATTTCAGGAAGGTAATTAAAGTTGCTGGGTCCAATTCTTACATCTTAAGTGCAATTCCTGCAGTCAGAGGAAAAATCTCTTCTAAATTCTAGGTACACATTCAGTAACCAATGTTGTTGTCTTTACTTAACACTTTACCATGGTCTCTGTTGATATCAGCTATATACTTGCAAAACTTTTCAGTGAAAACTGAAAAATAACCCCAAACAAAATGAAGCCTACTGTTTATTACAACACACAAACAGATGATTTCAAGCCTCAGGTTACAAACACACAAAGGCAGACCAGAAACGTGCACTAATATGAGAAGAGACCTCAAAGCATCAACAAGTTGTAACACCTAGAACAGAAGATTCTCCCTAACCCCAGCTGCCCTATCAAAGTGAAATCAGCTTTTGTTCTTACGCCTTTGCACACACTGAAACAAACTGAGACGTGATTGTGTGTGGTCTGTGAGCAACAAAAAGTGCCAGGACATGCTGAAGACGGATTTCAGCACTGTGCAATTACTGTTCTCCTGAGAATTCATCTGCAGATCGCTACAGTTGTGAGGCTGAAGAGCTAAGGCATTTTTTTCCTCTACCAACTGCAGTGTGGCTCCCTGTTAGCTTTCAGCAACTGATGAGATTTACCTTATGACAAAGGCTGTTTAGAGCAAGACAAAATGAAAAGTCTGTTGACTAGAGGCTTTCTTTAGCCTCCTTCAGCAATCTCTGCACCAAACACGAGTCAGCTACCTGAGCATTAGGCCCACGTCAAGAGCTCCCTGTGTCCCGAGGCAGGTTGTGGAGGTGTACAGAGCTATTTTAAAAATATGCAATTTTATCGTTTTCCTAAATTACAGGGGAAAAGTTGAGATCATTACTAAAGCACTTTAAAACTCTAAAGGCTAAATATGTGAGGAATAGAAATAAAAAATTCCCAGTGCTCTTTCAAAGCCTGTGATTTAAAGAGAAAATGATATCCTTTCAACAAACACAATTAAGCAAAATGTACAGAACTATGCAGCTCTTTTATATTCATCTTTGCACTTGATGTAGATTTCAGTATTACTGTAAGTTTTTTTTTTCTTTTAATGAATGTCTTTCAACAGACCCAAAATGTCTTTTATTAATGTTTTAGAACTTTATGAAATTATAGAATTGCTCATACAGAACATAATCTTTATTTCTCTCTTTCAAACCTAAATTCTTCTCATAATACTGCATCTCCTCTCCTGGGAAGCTAGAACATCCTTCCAACCAACTCAGTGCCTTGGGAGGAAAAGGTATAACCTGCAGCAGGATCCAGGGAGGGTGCAGAACTGTGCATCCTGCAGGATATATCCTGCATACAATATATACACACACAAAAATGAAATTAGTGTCAAAAGGTCTTTCTTGCTGAAGTCTTTCCACTGAAAACATGTACACACACACACTATAACAGAATTCAGCTCCAAAGACTCATTTTTACCTTTGCCACTAGATTGCAACCACAAAAGAATCATGGAATTGTCAGAGTTGGAAAGGACCTCAAGATCATGGAAGTGTTGGAGCGGGTCCAGAGGAGGGCCACGAAGATGCTCAGAGGGCTGCAGCAGCTCGCCTATGAGGACAGACTGAGAGAGTTGGGGCTCTGCAGCCTGGAGAAGAGAAGGCTTCGAGGAGACCTTAGAGTAGCCTTCCAGTATCTGAAGGGGGCCTACAGGAAGGCTGGGGAGGGACTATTTATAAGGTCTTGCAATGACAGGACAAGGGGCAATGGGTTTAAACTGGTCGAGGGAAGATTAAGAATAGATGTCAGGAGGAAGTTCCGTACAGTGAGGGTGGTGAGGCACTGGAACAGGTTGCCCAAGGAGGCTCTGGATGCTCCCTCCCTGGAGGTGTTCAAGGCCAGGTTGGCTGAGGCCTTGAGTAACCTGTGCTAGTGGGAGGGGTCCCTGCCTATGGCAGGGGGTTGGAACTTGATGATCCTTGAGGTCCCTTCCAACCTTACCATTCTATGATTCTATGATCATCTTGTTCCAAACCTCCTGCCTTGGGCAGGCACACTATCCACTAGACCAGGCTATCCAGAGCTGCAAGCAGCATCCTGCTGTATCAATCAAGCATATTAAGAAAATGACACAATTGTCAAGTTCTTTCTTAGAGAAGACTATAGTCTGACCTCCCACTTAGTACCTTTCACATAAATTAATTCCATCTTGCCTGGGTTGCATGGAAGCTGTGTAACGTGAAGCTGCAGGACCACCTTCAAAGTCAGAGGGGGTCTACGGGGCAGCAAGGTTAGTTCTGTGTTACTGCCACAAGTTCAGCTATTATAGGTAGGAGGATGGAAAACGTGCCAGGAAAATATGTTTTCCACAACTGCTCAGGCTGAAGAATATTAGCTTCACTGTGTCAGATAAAATTATGGTCACTGCAAAGCATAAATTTAAAATAAGGATGTAGTTTCTCTTATTAAACATAATATTTAAATAAAGATTTGTCTCACTGTCTAACTTTAAAAAAAAAATGTAATTGCAAGTTCTGGAGGTATTTTAACTTGGAGTTACAAATACCATCAAGTTATCCACAGATTAATTTTTAAGTGGATTGCAGGATCTCACAAGGATCAGGATCACAGATCGCATTTAATCATAGAATCACAGAATGGGTTGGGTTGGAAGGGATCTTTAAAGGTGACCTAGCCCAAGCCCCTCACAATGAGCAGGGACATCTCTATCTAGAGCAGATTGCTCAAAGCCCCATCCAACCTCACCTTAGATGTCCCAGGGATGAGGCATCTGCCACCTCCCTGGGCAACCTGAGCCAGTGTGTCACCACCCTCACTGTAAAAACTGTCATCCTTACACCTAGTCTGAATCTCCCCTCCTTCACTATTACCTCTTGGTCTATTCCAACAGGTCCTGATAAAGATTGTCCCCATCCTTCTCACAGGGCCCCTTTTAAATCACCTTATTAATAGTCATACACAAACTGGGGACCAGGCAAGCACTCCAAATTTTATCTCAAAGCATTTTCAAAGCTCTGCAATTTTAGCATCCTGCATAAAATAATTTAACAGTGCAAGATCAGGGTTGTTTTCAGGGTCTGAAATCTGTGCATGTATGACACGAGAAAGCCCCACAAAAATACATTTTACTTCAGAAAAAAACTGAAGTATGGTCCAAAAATACAAGTTTATGTTCCTCTCCTTACTTAGCAATTTTTGAATTAACTGTGTTTTTCTGCAGTATTCTGCTGTCACATCAAACAGAATTAATTCATAACAAGATGAGAGCACAGCAAAATGGCTGGAATGTCACACCATGGCGAATGCCTGAGGAAATTGGCTTTTTCTTCCTCAGGCTATACAGTTAGCTAACATTAAAAGAAGAAAATAACCACAGTTGATGCTCCTATACTGTTTATCTGCTCATAGAATATTCAACAACAGTGAATGCATTAATTTACAAAGGTGATGAAGATGGTATTGGGGGGGGGGGGGCGGGGAGAATCGTGTTTAACACAAAAAGAGAAGTTGCCTTTGGGAACATTCTGGAGTACAGGATAAGCAGAACAATTCACAGATATTAAATTCAAATATACATCCAAAATCACTTTCTGAGCACTGTTCATGCAGCTGCAGCTACATAAAATGTAATGGAAAGTATTCTGAAAGCAAAACATACTTGGAAGCTCTTCAAATCATAAATCGATACTTCTATTAACCTGCAACTGTTTGGCTTCATACCTAGAAATGGAGAGAGAAGCCATCTGAAAAAGTTTCAATGCAAAATTTACTTGGTATTTGAGGTTCACTTAAAAAGCCCTCTTGTTCTTCCAGAGGTTATAACATGCAGTTCATAGTCAGATATGGAAAGAATGGTAATTAATATGAAATTAGCATAAGAACAAAGACCATACAGTAGTGCCTCCTGTTTCTGTGCAGCCCTGTTTCCCATCACAAATCATAGATTAGTGTAAAATAAAGAAAAAAGGAACAGAACTTCTAAATTAATTGTCAGGGCTGATAATCTCTTTGAAAGAAACATATCCCTAAACAGAGAAGAGTGAAAACGTACAAAGGCTCTTTTCAAGTACACTTCACCAGAAAGCCTGCTGAGATACTAATTCTGAAGACAGCAATGTTCAACTGACAACCAGTTCTAAACATCAGTGTACAAAGCACTGACAAACTGTGATTTACAGAACCCAAATGTTATTTTCTAATAATTTCTATTTACAGATGCCTCCTTTCACTTGATGAGCCATGCAGAACCCTTCAGATGTAGGAAATAAGTATCTTCCAAATAACGTGGTGGAGTTGCCTTCAAATTATTTTTTTTTTAAATTATTTTTAATGACAGTCCTGGGTAGGTTGCCCAGAACATAGCTATGGACCTTCTTGCTTTTCTTGTCCTGCAGCAGGCTATCTCTTCAACAGCCTTAAACATCCCATTCTGATCAGTGAGAGATTGTCCCAGTCAAGTCATTCCAGAACCTCCAAACCCATTTCCTTCCCAGATTATTCACAGGGAAGAGAGGCATCTTCATGGAGAGGAAGGTGAAAGGGAGGCTAACAGGAGAGCAGCATACCTGGGTCTTCTCATGGGCTAGTGCATTTCCAAGGCTGTCTAAAATACCACATGGGACCCTCTAACCCCGGGACTGCCCAGGGCTCCAGTGAAGTAAAAGCAGTTTAAAGACAACAGCTAATTTGCACACTCTGCTTCTGCACATGGAGAAAGAGAAATGCCTTGGGTGTTAGGAAAGAGCACAGAATGTTTTGGTTCCTACTATAAGCTTCAACAGCTAGAAAATTGAAACTGCCAGAGAGAACCAGGCAAGGAAAAGTTTCTTCATCTCACTAGGAGAAACTTAGAATAATATCAACTGGAGAGGACCTACAACAATCATCCAGTCCAACTGCCTGTCCAAAAGTTAAAGCATGCTATTGAAGGCATTACCCAAATGCCTCTTAAACACCAAGAGGCTTGGGGCATTGACCATCTCTCCAGGGAGCCTTTCCCAGTCTTTGACCATCCTCTCAGTAATCCTGTTTTGACCTGAAAATTTGCAGATGGACATTCCTAATTATCCCACTTATTTAAGGTATCAAACGAAACATTTAGCATGACACTTGAAAGTTTTAAAGTCACTAATAATCCTGAACCTTAGGGGAAGGTATAGTCACCATCCCTGGAGATGTTTAAAAGGAGGTTGGATGAGGCACTTAGTGCCATGGTTTAGTTAATTAGAAGGGTTAGGTGATAAGTTGGACTCGATGATCCTAGAGGTCTTTTCCAGTCTGGTTGATTCTGTGAACCTATGAAGAGGAATTTATAGGAAGGAGTATCCACAAATTTTTATTAATAAAAGTAAACCAGGAATTATTGTATGTCTAAGGTATTTGGGGAGTTTCCCTGCCTAAATGACAACAGAGAAAAGAAAGGAATGAAACAGAAAAGGGAAAAAATGCTATTATATTAGGGAAAGACAATAGGAATAGAGAAGTTTGGGAAGCAACTTTTAGATATCTCCACTGTTTTAAAAAGTGTTTCAGAATTCAGCTGCCATGAACAAGAGGAAAACCAACTTCTTATAAAATGTTTGTTGTGAAGCGATTCAATAGAAACATTCTTTGATACAGAAAAAAAATCTGTATTCTTCCTTAGCTTCACTTGAAAGCTCTGCAGCTGTACTTGCTCTTCTGCTTTTAAATCGCTTCTGGTAAAACAGCAGGAGAAATAGGAATATATTCTAGAAGAGAAAAAGGAGCATCTCAACTCTATACTTCTCTTTTTTTTTTTCTTTTCATTTACATAAGAGCAATTATTTTGCCTTATTACATGAAGTTTGGCCAGCACTTATCAAAGTAAAACTGGCTTCCAATTAGAACTATTCCTACTTCCACCATAAAAGGAAATATAAAACTTCAGCCCGGCTAGTGAATTAATACCATAATACTACATCTGACCAACTGCTTAGATTCAATTTCAGATAAAAGAAAAAATAATATTACTTGGTATTTGCACTGTAGCCAAAAGATTAAATATTTCTTGCTGTAGTGATTCCAGCTGTCTCCACAATCCTCCAGCCTTTGATTTCAAAAGTTGTTTCCAGATACTAAGTGAAATACATTCTGCTGACAGAAATCTTGGCACATTATCGTTAGAAACACATTGCCACCGTTGCTGTTCATTTGGATTACTTACTTGTTGGACTTGGTACTGAGGCACAGCGACAGCTGCGCCTCTGCTCTGCTCTGGTGAGACCTCACCTGCAGTGCTGCATCCAGCCCTGGAGCCCTCAACACAGCAAGGACACGGACCCGATGGAGCGGGTCCAGAAGAGGGCCACAAAAATGATCAAGGGGTTGGAGCACCTCTGCTACAAGGACAGGCTGAGGGAGCTAGGGTGGTTCAGCCTGGAGAAGACAAGGCTCCAGAGAGACCTAAGTGCAGCCTCCCAGTACCCGAAAGGGGCCTACAAGCAGGCTGTTTGCAAAGACCTGGAGTGACTGGATGAGAGGACATGGTTTGAAATAAGACAAGAGGAGATTTTAATTGGATGTTAGGAAAAAGTTCTGCACCATGAAAGTGGACACTGGAGCAGGCTGCCCAGGGAGATACTTGAGGCTCCATCCCTGGAGATATTCAAGGTCAGGCTTGACAAGCCTCTGAGCAACCTGCTCAGGATGTCCTTGCTGACTGCAGGGCAGTTGGACTAGATGACTTGTGGAAGACCCTTTCAACTCGAACCACTCTACGACTCTATGCTTCCATATTTATGATAATGAAAACAAATATGACCTATTTTATCTGAAAAATAAAACTCTAAGGAATAGCTTCCTAAAACAAGCTAAAAGCACCCTAACTGCCTATAATGGTCATAAAAAAATTTTAGTGAGCCAGATGCAAAACAGCTTCCCTGTGGTGTATTAATGCTCACATAATTAATGTAAGAGTGATGGTTTAAGAGGCAGGCTGATAGCTGCTCCCTTTCTCTGAGGTAGAGACATATATACCGGACATATCAAATATAAATGTACATTTGGCAACTTAACAAGTCTGCTGGAAGTGAACTAAAACCTCATAACCATGTAGAAATGTGCTCTTCCAAGGCCCTAGTGTCACTCAAGGATCCCCAGATGAATGCAGAGGAAGCAACAGCTTCAATTACTCAACAGCAAAAGGCAACTACCAAAATATGACCTCCTTCCCAGCCACTTAATCTCTCCCTGTCCCTCTAGAAGCCATGAAAGGGCTCTTATAAGTATGAAAGTAACAGATACCTCTCATACACTCTTCATAATAGCTTAGCCTTCTAGCAAAGTACTGGAAAGTTGAAAGGGAAACTGGAAAACCTTTTGTCCTCTGCTATCTGAAAGCTAGGACAGGAAGGGCATGGTTTGAACTCTTACAAATGATTCAATGATATAAACATCAAGGTCATAAAGAATGACCTAATTGTAAAAAAACACAAACCCAGGTATTTGCATAGTAGGGAAAGGGCAGGCTGGAAGAGGCCTTGAGCAACCTGGTCTAGGGAAATGTGTCCCTGCCCATGGTGGGGGTGTTGGAATTATAAGACCTTTAAGATCCCTTCCAACCTGAACCACTTTATGAAATCTTGTCCTTGGTAGAGTACATTCTGTCACTTCATCACTTCAAGCATCAGACCTCAATAGAGGTAACAGAACAAACCCACTAATTGACTCTTGGTTCCTCTCTAGTCCATTTGGTGTTAGGTATGTCTCTCAACACTTCCAGTGTTAAACAATCAGATTACCTGAGCATTCAGGGAGTGCAAGAGAGGGCATTTACCTTAAATCTACAATTTATAAGATACTTCCTTCATAGCATTTCCCAGCTGGCCAGACACCAAGTGAGGTAGCTTTTCAATCCTTCTGTAACTTTACTGGTTTTAGCTACTTCTCATTAATTGGTAACACCACCAACAGAACTGGTCAGAAAAGTTCAGAACAGGAATTATACAGCAGTAAACCCAAATTTCCACAGGATCAGAATTGTCTTGAAATTTGATCAACCCTTCCCAACTAGTCACACTAAGGCAGCTTTCAAAACAGCCTATTAAAACTCCCATAAAAAGAAAGTGATTGACAGTAGAAACAATGAATCATTATTAAAAAATCAGAAAGAAAATTACAATCATGATACCCTAATTATTCCACCTCTGCACAGCACTTTAAGTCAATGCCTTCAAATTCACTTCTCCTGGGAGCCTCCATGTAGAAAAGTGTTCACAGTTAAAAGTTGAAAAAGTTTTTTAAAAAAAAGTGGGAAGGGAAAATAAAATTTATTACTTCTTCTTAACTTTTTCTACAGTAGCTTCAGAAACAGCCACAGCTTCAGAGTTTGGGGAGGTTGTAGGGAGTACATCCCATTGATATACTCTGAACTATAAAACATCACCTTTTGGGTTTTTTTTTGGCTGGGTTTTTTTTTTCTCCTCTACTTTGTGGATAAGCATCAGATTAATATTTCTTCTGCTACCTTTTTTACCTGATGATTGAGGTATTTTTGAACTAATTGTTCTATGTGCTAGAAAAAAAGAAAGGCTCTGATGAACAGCTCCTGTGTTCTTTTTCAGTGGCTGAATTTCAAAATTTCCATGGTATACAAGGATGCCTGCCTAGAAGAGAAGAATTGAACAAAACAGAATAGCCACATAAAAATATTGACTGTTTAGACAAAATAGTTTCTATACTGTGCAGTGTGTCATAAGAAGGGCAATCTTCTTTAATGAGAGACAGTCACCATACATTTGTAATACAAAATCTGGTAAGCTGACAGCACAAACTAGTTGGAATATTCACCTTGAAAACCAGCCAGTTTCTAGGTGCTTCTCTCTCTTTTCCCAAATCACTCACTTTTTCCTGGAACTGTCCATAGCATTTTGTCAAGAACTCATGTCTGCTAAATTTGTTGATTGTAGCTTTCAGTAGTTACACATGCCATTTTCCCTTATCTTACAATGCTTATAAACTAGCCCAAGGTTACTCTCAAAAAAAGCAGTAATTAAATCAGCTGCAGGGCTGGAGTGCAGATTGTTAACTTCAGACAGAATTTAGCTCCAATAAAAATGTTTTCTAAGTTAAAGAAATACTTGTTTTGAAGGCATTTCTCTCTTCCTTTTTTCCTTGTTAAAAGGGGAAAAAAAAAATCTGCTGAACAGCCAGTTTAATCAAGTTCCTGATTCCTTGCCTTGCTTTATTTTCACTCCAGCCCCTTGAGAAACTAGAATTCCTTCTGCCTAGGAAAAAAAAAAAAAAAAAAAAAAAGTTTGACAGCAAATATGGATGGCCATAGGTATGAAATTCATAAATTCTATTTGACTGTGTATGAACCAGACAATGGCAACAGCAGATAACAAACACGACTTTTGTTTTTGTGACCTTGAGAACGTCTCACTTGTGCTCAGATCCTCCAAGAGCTAGGAGTGCACTCCTAGTAATTATACAGAAGTGATACAAGAGGCAAAGGACCAACAGTATTTGTAAGAAACAGCATCAGAAAGCTCTGGGGAAGTCATATGTGATCTGAAGATTTAATTTCCACAGCTCATCAAACTGATGATTAAGTCTAATAAAAAGCAAAACAGTAAAAGGTCGTTTCTATCAGTAACTAAACACAACCACTACAGAACTACTACTATTGGATGCTAGGCACTAGGCTCATCTTCATTACAAAGAAATCCTAAACACCTCAGAAAACAAATCTGTAGCCCTTCAGGAAACTCACTTCAGAACCACTACACCAGAATTGGACATCAAGTTACAAGTGGCAACCTGTCTGGACTGCTTTCCATCTTGATAAACAGCTCTAAAGCCTTGTCCTTAGGATATGAAGCATCATTTTTCATCTTGAAGAAAATGTTTCCTTTAAGTAGAAGCACTTTTGAATGCAAACTTCACTTTGTTTATTCTCATATTGAATACAATGTCGATTTTGTGTTTATTTTTAGATTTCCTGCAATATAAAATAAAGTTGGCGATGCTCCTTGCCTAAAGTAATAGAAAGCTGGGATTGATCCCCAACAACACAGTATATTTAATTCAGAGTGATATCCAGAGTGAAGTAGTTGCTTCGTGCCTTAGCTGTGGAAAACCTCTGACAGCCTAGGAGATAAAGCTCAAGGAATGTCTCTTTACATGGGGCCAAAACCTGAAGTATTGTTCTAGCCTCAGGAGCCTGTTCTCCTTATCATTTTGGAGAGTGACTATACAATGTTTTTAATTCCTCTACAGCCACTACTTACATTTGATAATGCGTATCAGGATGTAACATTTTTTATTCATAGCTAAAGCCCACAAAAGCAAATCCATCCAAAAATCTCAGGTACATCCACAGCAACCCCACTGTTATCACTGGGAGTATGTGCGGCTTCCACGTGGACTACATCCATACAATCTTAATGGCAAAGCCTTATTTATATCCAAGTATGCTCAAGATAATTACCAAATCAATCATCATGAAATACCTTTGAGTCCAACCATGTTTCAGGAAGGACAGCAGTAATGATAAGTGCTTTCTTGTGACAGGCTGTTATTCCACTCCATTTTTCCATTTTATTTAGATGCTGGATTTCTAAAACAACTTCAAAGTCCTGCGCTTCTTAAAAGTGTGAATTATTAATAGCAACATGGTTAAGCTCCTGTGCATTATTCATTTACTCCTACCAACTATTTGTGCTGAAAATCCTTCTCTTCATTTTTTACTCTTGAACTCTGTATTTCAAGGCACTTCACAGCGCTGAGAGCAGCACACTGGTGTACAATGAACAGACAATGGCACCTGCTTGTAATACACTAACTTGAGCCAATTTCAGAGCCAAACATTGTCTGAAAAATCCTTGCTTTTGCATGTTAGAAAAACGTCTTGTAGTGATTTTAAAATGTTGATCCTAAAACACGTTGATTCCTCTTTCCCCGATTTGATTCCTCCCCTAACAAGTCTTGTACAGTCCTCAGATGCTCTCCCCCTGCATCCCACAATGTCTCCCATATGCCTAGGCAGGGACTCATCAGCCTGGGATGTGCTGCCAGAGAGCTGTTGCCAAGGATTTAAGTCTTTTACACCTTCTTTAGTTTGCAGCTGCTTGAGTGCTGTCTACCTGGCTACCAACTGTATTCAGGAAGCTAAACGACTTACAATGAAGCACGCAGCTTGCCTAAGTCAGAATTCTGGGATGACTCTGGGTGTAGCTGCATCATAATGAAGCTATAAAAGAGACAACCAAGAACAGCTATTCAGGTCTAAATTAATATTTCTAAGAAAGAATTTAATTTACTGGTGCACAGACTTGTTTCAAAGAAGTTTTAGATACCTAGGGTCAGCTTTTTTAAGTACTGGAGTGCACTGAATACCAACACCTTGCAAATAGTATTAGGTGCATAACTCCTACCAGTTACTGCATCATTAGATATCCAAGCAGTATTAAAAGCTCTGACAAAGAGCTCTCCATGTCTCTGAAAAATCTTCTGAAAATCTGACTGTGAGTGATTCAAAGCCCCTCAAGTATGACAGTGTGCAGTGGAACCTCATCTGAATAGTTTTGAAAATGACAGCCATCCTCTGCAAAGAACCAGCCTTCAGAGATGTACAAGTGTACTGAATGCATAATATATATAAGCAGCAAATTTTTAAATATATAAAAATATACATATGAGTATCTCATGTCTGTCTTTGGACATAGCAACAAAATAGAAGTTTTTTCACACAAGAGGAATTTAGGCCTCTCCACTGAGACTGTTCATGCTTTTCCCCGTGTTTCAGTTTTAGGTATGATATCAATACCAAGCCACAAACATTTCGTGTGAGAGCAAATGGCAATGCACAGGTCTTGTGTTTTCCTCTCAGCTGAAAGATCCAGCCCCTGCGGAGTATTCAGGCATACATTTTTCATTCAAGTGCTGTCTGAATTTCTCTCTGAGCTGTTTGGCTCTGTGCACACGTCCATTTACTATTTTTCACACACTTGCAGTATCACCTTCTTTGACTTTTGAATATCACCCGTAAGTTACTTTGTCCTCTTTCTTTTAGCAAGTGACTTTGAAACCAATACTCAGTGCCAAAGCTGGTGCTGCTGACATGGCTTTACGTGAAGAGAGTTCTGTTGAGCTAGCTGTAAATCCCTGGTGTACAGACCTACTTCAGCATAACCAGCTAAGGAGCACTGGTAACACATAAAAGGCTGCTCAGTATGCTGCCTGCTTCCCCTACCTAGTCTTCTATTTCTCTATGTTTATCTGTCTATATCTATCTATCCATCCATCTACCTACCTACCATCCCCGCATCATTACCCACCTTTCAGTACTTGGTTCTTTGGGTATTTTAGGGGGNTTTGGGGGGGGGGGGGGGGGGGGGGTGCAGCTGTGCTTTAAAAGTTCCTCCCTATAGTGTTTCAATTCAGGAATTTGAGGAGTTTTTATGATTGCCACCTTTTCCTTGCACTTTCACTGGTTAAGCCTCTTGCTGCTATTTTCTCATACTCATTCTTACTTTCGGAACAAACACACAGAAAAGGAAGCTAATGGACATCCACAAAACAGCCTGAAGATGAGAAGGGTCCTTCCCCCCAAAAAAGAAAATGTGAATAATGGTTCAGGAAAATTAGTTCATTAAAAGTACTGACTCCACTGGTTTAAAGAAGTGGAAAGACAGGTGAATGCAAATGCTGTATAGATTAGACCTTCTTAGAAAGGCATGCTGCTGGTGAAGTTACTAAACAAACAAACAATAAGGAGTAAGTGATACTTTGTGCAAGAATAATTCTACTGAATCAGACAAGCAGTGAAGAAAAATATGGCATTTCAAACATTTTCTAAAGCCTGAGCTTGCCATCATCGCAGCAGCTATCTGGAGCATACGTGACTAGCTACAGCTCTTCAGTAACTGTGATGTACTTATGAATTTTTCAACGCCGATTTGAGAGAGCTCCACTTTCCTTTGTGTATCCTCCCTGAGCTACAGAGAAATCCAGTAAGAATCACAGCCAAGAAGCAAGAAAACCCACACGTCTCCTCGTCCCATGTTGTTACTAAAGCAAAAAACAAAACCCCCTAAGAACAGTGGCAATCTGGTGTTCAAAAGGAATTTTTTGCAGGTACTCTTCAAACAGGATGCTCTTCAAACTACGCTTCCCTCTCCTGAGTTGCAGATGGCATTTAATTCGGCATGCTTTCGTGGCAGTTTTTCCCCCCGACCTTTAAGCAGATCAGTTACATGACAAATGTGACTACTTCCCTGATATTTCTACATTAGAGATGACCCAAAAGGATAACCAAGCTTTCAGCTTCTTCAAAGCCCCAATTAAAACAGTCAGATGGATTGTGAATTAAACTGTGACCTCACCAGTCAGACAAATGAACAATTCCTCACTTAAGTAATTGCACTGGCTTCAAGCCCTCACAAGCCAGATGATAGCCCAAATTGAGGCAGACTCAGAATCTCATTCTAGAAAACAGTGATGAATTTGCATTCATTGAGGCTCACAGTTGTTAAAACACACTGCTGTATGCTGTTGCCTAGGTCTGGGTTACACTTGTCTCCAACAAATAATCTACTGTAACACATACTTTAGGATATATAGAACTGAACTAATTCTAGAACAAGCTGGGAAAAGATTTATAACCTGGTTAATCCCACATATGATGCTCTCTGAAAACTTCATTGTGTGTTTAACTCAAGACAACACAGACCTACTCTTCAGCTTAGACAGGCTCAGGCAGAAAACAAGAGATGTTCATGGTGCTCAGTAAGCTTTTGAATTTAGCATAGTTAATTTGTACTATCACTGTATATCTAAAACATGAATGCCTATTTTTTCTTTCAATTTCCACCGGATAAAGAAAAAAAAACATCACTACTCTTCAAGTTGCTATGGTATAGCTGGTTGCATTGTTTGGAACACAGGGCTCTTGGTACTGTTAGTTAAGACAATGTTTCCATTTCTTATGGTTGTTTGAGCTGTAAAATACTCTTAAATTACAAAATATGTCAACTGCTGCTAATTATGTTGCACAACTTTGTAACAAAAACTGGCATATTGGAACTATCATTACAAAAAAACAAACAAACAAACAAACCCCAAACAATGGAATTTACATTGCCAGAGATGTTTCATTTATCATTTGTGACCAGGTTGCATGAGGTCTTAAGCAACCTGGTCTCGTGGAAGGTGTCCCTGTCTACAGCACAAGGGGTTGGAACTAGATGATCTTCAAGGTCCCTTCAAGGACCCAAACCATTCTATGAATCCTCATTTAGCAGATTTCAAAAAAGCAGAATAAACCAACTGAAACATTAAGGTAGAACTGGAACTTTTTGCAGTGATGCCTGATGAAACATAAATGCTAAAATGAGAGTTCTAAAGAAAATCAGCGTTGGTGGGGCTTGACTATTTTAACAGGTCCTTACTGAGGAAGTTTTGAAAAGCTCTGGAACAGGTACAAGTTTTGTTTTTTTATTTTCCCACAAATAATACTATATCAAGCTATACTTAAATCAGAATGTAGGAAGCTAATGCCCAGACATCTTAGCACAGCATCACCGTCTGTAGCCAGCTAGCACAGTTATGTGACAAGCCCAAAAATTCCTGATTTCCTTAGCTTTCTCATCTAAAATATTCATTCAGTGAAGAAAAAAAATTAACTTTTTTCTACAGCACTCATGCATCTGCATAATATAAGGTTTAGTATGTCATATGTAATGATTACTTTCAATGAAGCTCTGTATTTTATTGAATTTACAACCCACAGCACCATAATCTGGAATTAAAAAAAAACATATTATGGGACCTTCTAAAGTGTTTGATTGAAAAAGCTGAAGTGCATCTTAAGTTCTGCAGCTGTACCAGGCAACAAAAAGAAGAGCAAACATAACCAGGTAAACCTCATTAAAAATTGAGCCTTGCTTTTCAGTGCCCTGGAAGAGCTTCACCAATGGCACTATCCAAACAGGGTGTCATTTTAAGGGAGTGTATTAATAGCTGCATTACTCTGATTTCAGAGTCAAGATGAGGACAGCTCTGAAATTTGCTGTACTTGTTAGTTCTTCTTGGAATGCAAATGAAAGTGATGAGCCCTAAAAATCCCTTTACTCAAATTGAGATGGAAACATGGCCTTTCTGCTCTGAAGAACAACAGTGAGGAGTCACCACCTCTTATGAATTTTTGTGTGACAGCATTGCATCTTCTACTTATTTCAGCAGTCTCTTTGGATTATTAAATTTACCAGGCCCACTGGTGCCACCAAAGTATCAAACACCCTTAGAGAATTCTCCATGAAAATCTTAATTACATGACCAAGCTTCTGAATACTGAAAACTCTAGAGCAATATAAAAATATGTGATCTCATTTAAGTTCACAATTTAAATGCAAATTAAATTCACAAGTTGTTTTATAAAGAATGCAGGTCATTAAGATCTTAACAGAGTAAAACAACAGCAGCTAAAAAGCTGCAGTGGCCCTTTCAGCAGCTCAAAGCTGTTAATGAAGACCAGAGCAATGAAATAAGTGCCCACCTGGAATACTGCATCCAGTTTATGTGTCCCCAGCATAAGAGGGACAGGGACCTGCTGGAGCAAGTCCAAAGATGATCTGAAGGCTGGAGTACCTTCCCTATGGGTTCAGGCTGATGGGGCTGTTCAGCCTGGAGAAAAGATGCCTCTGGGGAGACCTTAGAGCAGCCTTTCAGTACCTGAAGGGAGCCTACAAGAGAGATCGGGAAGGGACTTTTTACAAGGGATTCTAGTGATAGGACAAGAGGGAACAGATTGAAATTTGAGGAGGGGAGATTTAGATTGGAAATTAGGTAGAAATTCTTTACAGTGAGGATGGTGAGACACTGGAACGGGTTTCCCAGAGAGATCGCAGATGCCTCCTCTCTAGAGGTGCACAAGGCCTGGTTCAATGAGGCATTGAGCTACCCAGGCTAGTGGGCAGTCTAGCTGGAACTGGATGATCTTCAAGGCCCCTTTCAACCTAAACCATTCTGTGAATCTATGAAAGCAGAACAATAGATTTTTTAGAGAGTCTCAACCCAATCATCCATGTAAGTCGCACTACAACTTCAGATGAGTAATACATAAAATGAAGCAAAGCATTTGGCACTAATCAGAAGCAAAGATTAAGAACTTGTCTTTTATGGAGATTCTTGATTTATTCAGAAGCCACATCATTGCAAGGTAAACCATTTCACTCAAAGACATAATGATTACTCAAGTCACTGAACTCCTTCCCATGCCATTACACACCTCAAGTTACCCACTGGATTTTAATCTGCAGTCTGTGCACCTAAAACTTATATGCCATGCACAAAGCAGCTTGGTTTCAAGGCATAAACATATTTTTTGTTTCCTAGCCTTCAACTCTTTCATTAAAAAGCTTGATAGGAGTATTAAAATGAACAACAACAGTCAATAAAACCATCCAGCAGCGCATGCAGAAAATTGCAGTCTCTGCATCAAGACTAAAATCTTAAATATTTAAAATTTTAAGCATAGTAATTGCCTTCACCTGCACTCTAAACACAGGGTTTACCTTCTGTCAGGTCTGAAACATTCAAACCCACTCCCCATCAAGCACCTGTTAAAAGATGAGCCTCCTGCTAATTAGGTTGCTTTGCCTTCTGAAGGGGACAGTTTTTCAACAGACCTCCCTAAGAAAACAAGGAATTGCTTTGCTCCAATCCCATACTCACTGCAGAAATCACAAAGCCTACGGTAAGGTTACTGCATACTTCCATGTCATGCACTTAGAAGGTTGTTATTCAATTGTGACTGAGATCAAAGACCAAATCCTAATGAGCTGTCTGTCTCTGGAACACTTAAGCTACAAATTATCTATGGAGATAATCTTTGCTCTTATCTACACTATCTCATTCTCATTTCTCCTTCCTCAATAAGCATTTATTTCTTAGCACTTTTAAGCAAAACTGTATATTAATATCTGATTCTTTTTTCTAGAGGACATTTGGGATAAACTGAGAAAACAAGCAGCAGTTATTCCTTTTTGCTCTGACATAATCCTTCAGAAGCCATATGTTGCACCACCTTTTGTCAGAGTAAAAAGTATGAAGGTATGTATTTTTTTATCTTTGAGAACATTGCAGAGAAAAGTAATTTCAGGAAAAGCAGTTTCTGCCACAGCAAAGGTTAAAAATAGTCACAAAATACTACACAGATGGCTCAACAGACCTACCACACTACTGTGCAGAGACACAGATTAGTCTACCTCTAAGACAATGCTCTTTTTTGTTAAGCATACCTTTGGATATGAGTAGAAAAACAAAAACTGTGGGGGTGAAGAGAATGCGATTTGGTTTTTCAGAACTCTCAGTGTCTTTTTATAACACTACACTGTGCTCTACTGCAGCTTTTGAACACTGAGGATTTCACTCTGCATACACAACATGAACAAAGAGCAAGACAAAACTATGGTGGAACATTATAATGGCAGTCTCCGACTGTGAACACCCCCTCACTCTGTCAAGAGGGAAAAAAGCAATTAAGAAAACCTCCCCAAACTCTAGACAGAAACAAATCCATGGGATAAAAATCTTTTTTTTTTTTTTTCCCTCTTTTCTCCTCCTTGTTGAAGATTCCTGGATAACCACAAGACTGGAGAACTTGGTTCTATTCTTTCATGCTGTCTGAAGACAATGGTACCAAAACCACTACCTGTTTTCTCAGCTAGAACAAAGTGCTCAGAATAGGTAAGGAAACAAAATTCTTTCTAGCCCATTCCTTTTCCCATCTTAAGAGTTACCTCTCTTCAGCAGGGAGCTTGAATTCCAGGTTACCTGGCAAGAAGCACAAGCTCTGTTTCTGAAAAAGCTACATTCATTTCCATTTGTTTTCAGGAACTGTTATCTTTGTTGTCTTTCCTACATGATTGAGAAGCCACATATAAATAATGCCCTTTCAGTCCCGTCCCCCCCCCCCCCAAAGAAATGAAGCTTGGTCTTAATGCAAGTGAAGCATACAAGGCACAGCTGTGATGGGCAGTTGGCCATTTCATGAGGATTACCACAGATTCTGTGAAAAAAAGGGAATTCAGGGCACCGTTTTGTGAGCAGCTAGAAAACAGTGCAGTTAGTCAAAATCTCAGCTACACTAAGTTCAAAAAAACAGTAACTGAAATCTTAATGTAGGAGAATAACACCAAAATTGAAAAACGCTATGCAAAATGCCATGACACTGCTGCTGAGACATCAGTGCCTCTGAACTCCAGACAGCCAGATTCCCAGCTTCTTTTAAATACCTCCTGATTAGATGATGAGTTTTTGGCTATCATTTATGCTTGCTTAGTTTCTCTGTAGCCTTTTGCCCAAGATTTCATGCTGTACTCCCTCATCCCCAAAAGCTCTAGGTTAAGAACTCATTCAGGTGGATTCAGCACACAGCACAGGAGATGCTCAGGAAAGCAATACACATACTGGTCAATGCTGTACAGGCTCCATAGCTCCATAAGAGCATCCTCTTTTCTAATGCCTCATGACTGAGAAGAGACCTTAATCAAGATTTCTTCAGGAATAAGGAGAAAAACAACCTACTTAACAAGTTACTGAGAAAACCCACTAGGTTATTGTGAAGTTTTATGACTACCACAAACACACAATTCATAAGTCATACGGTATGGCTTTGTTTGAAACAAAATTTCATCCCTGCACTTGAGCCAAAACCTGAATTCTCTATGTTCTTTATTCAAAGATAATTACAGAACAGCTGAATAGTTCCTGTAGGGCCTTGACAGGGACTCTGGAGCTTGCTAATCACTGCTGTAATATATGAAACATTTTCTTATGAAAAACTAAACTGTGGCTTCAAGTCACCTGATGCTTTTATAAGCACATCTATGATGGCTGAAAAAAAAGATTTCTTTTTAATACTAATCAACTAACTTTGAACCTGACTAAACTACACAATTTACAATCTGAAACAGGACTACTCATTACTGCACACAAGACAGGCATCAAATGTAAAACCTCCACAGCAAGGAGCCAAATTTATTATGGAATTACCAGAATGGAATAAGTGCCCTGAATTATTTATTTTGCACTAACCATTTAAAGAGAAAAACTGTAGTGAGGCAAAATCCAATAAGTGAATCCATGCTTTATGTATGAAGCATATTATATTAAAGCATAATTTATGGCATCCTGTACTCTATGGAAAAATAAAAAAATATAAGTTTGTTAACAACTACAACAATGAGAAGAGCAGAGAGGGATGTTCATAATGAAAGAAAGCTTGGTTTTATTTTGCAAGTCCAAGTAGAAGGAAAAAAAAAAGTAAAATATAGCAAAAATATCAGTTCCAAGAATCAAGGGGGAAAAAATTCGTTATGTTCTCCTATCAAGAACGCAAGAAAGATTTTATAGGGACGGTAACCACAACTGAAAATTTACCTTTTTATTTGTTGATCAGCATAACGCTTTTGTTTAGCAATTAAAAACTTCAAACAAACAAACAACCAGATTCACGGATTGCACCCAAGTGCACCTGTAATGCCAGAGCTCCCTTCACAATTACAGCTGTTACCGTTTCTCATTATTTATACTGGGATCATAGCACGATATGAAGACCGGAATCAAACCCAGAAACAGCTGCAGCACACTCCAGAGAGTAAGCGATGCGTGCAGCACGTGGACATGACCGAAATCACCTGTACCACAACTGCAAACAACAAAGCAGCACCGCTGCTTTCTCAGGGAGACAAACTTTACTGCCGCGGCAGCGACTGATGGAGACCGGACCGGGACCGGCACCAGGGAAGCAGCCGGAGCCGGATCCCCCCGGCCCCGGGGGGGCTGGCCGCAGACCTCGCCCCGCTGAGTGTCTTCCCTGTGCGCCGCAGCCTCATGACTTGAGAAGCGGTGAAATACCCGAGAGCATCCAGCCGCCTCCGGAGCGGCACCCAGCTGCCAGCTCACATGCGGGCACACGCAGGCATATGTGCAGGCACGCACATACGGTGCACCTGGCGGTACTCGCACGGACGCCGCAGCGGGGACCCGCACCCGCTGGAAGCGGTGTGTGCGTCCCTCCCTCCCTGAGCACCTGCACAGTGGGCGGCGGCGCCGGGGCCGCCCCGATGGTTGCTGAAGGGGCAGAAGGGTTTCTACTGACCTTTCTGCTGCCGAAAGGATTGGATGGAGCCCGAGTGGTGAACCATCTTGGCGGACGGCAGCCTGCCAGCCGCCAGCCCGCCGGCTGCAGCGGCCGCGGGGCGGGGACCCAGCGGCGAGGCCTGGCCCGCCCCGGCCCAGCTCGGCCCGCCCCGCAGCCCCCAGCGCCGCCGTCGCTCTGGCAACGGGCGGAGCGCAGCGGCACCGTCCGGTCCGCCGCGCAGCGGAGAACGAGGGAATGGCACCGGTAGCAGCCAGACGGGGAGAGGCGGTACCGGGGGGTTCGGCATGCCGAGGGGCAGGCTCGAAGCCGGCGGCTTCCCCCACCCGTGGTGAAGGGGAATTCATAGAATCGGAATCATTAAGGTTGGATAAAACCTTTAAGATCATTAAGTCGAACCTTTACGCAGCTGCCAAGACCACTAAACTCTGTCCTGAAGCGCCATATCCACACCCTCTTGAACACCTCCAGGGATGGCAACTTCATCACCTCCCACTGCCTCAGCTCTCTTTCAGTAAAAAAGTTTTTCCCAATCTAAATCTTCCCTGGCACAGCTTAAACCCATTTCCCCCAAGTAACCTGTCACTGGTTACTTGGCAGAAAGCAACACCAACCTCCCTACAGCCTCCTTTCAGGGAGTTGTAGAGAGCAATGAGATCTGACCTGAGCCTTCTCTTCTCCAGACCAAACTGAGCTGCCTCAGCCTCTCCTCACATGCCATGCCCTCTAAACCCCTCACCAGCCTCATTGCTCATCTCTGGACAGGTTCCAGGACCTCAATCTCTTTCCTGTCCTGAAACTCAGTCAGCTTCCATCACACAGAGCCCACAGAGCCAGGACTGGCAGGAACAGCACCTTGCCTCAGGGTGGGAAAGTCTGTGCAGCTCCCCCAAAATCCCTCATCAGGATGTTATTTCTGTCTCCTTCCTGTGACCCATGTCTCTCTTTAAAAGGTGACATCAGGTGTTGCTGCTGAGCTAGCAAAAAGCTGAGTATGAACTGCACCTCCTTTACACAGTGGTAGATTCATTCACATCCAGGCATTAGAAGTTCAGTGTCTGTTCCAGCCCCACCACCCTTGTCACTGCACCACAAGCCCACGTTGTGTCACCATTTTGGTTTTTTCCCTCCATATATATCATACATCTTAACAGTTTTAATCATTCTGGAAACACCTTTTTATAAAAACACACTAAATTGCACATTCAAGGCCAGATGTGGCCAATTTCATGTCTTTCGTGTTATGATTTCCCTTTTCTCCACAGTATGTGCCAAGGGGTTCATTCCAAATGATAAACATTCAGATTTATAAGGCATTAGTTTCTTTCTCTGNCATTTGAATACATTCCTCTGTGACCTAAGCTAGATAGTATGGTCCTGCTCTGGCAGGGGGGTTGGACTCGATCTCTTTGGGTCCCTTCCAGCTCCTGACATCCTGTGAGCCTGTAAATTTCACAATAGTGTCATCCAACTCCTTTTAGTATGCTTTGCTTTTAGTTTTTCTATCACAACAATTTCTTTTTCCAATCTTCCTATATTCAGTCACTCCAGTATTCCAGCCTGGATCTAGCAGTATCTATTTCCTCTTCTCCATTTAGGAATACATGCATTATTTACTCAACAAAAGTCAATTAAATCCCCTATTGCAACCAGTGCAGCTAGCAGCAATATCTGTGTCATTCCTTCAAGTCTGTGGCTCTGTTTGTGTGCTAGACATACTAGAGGTTCCCTTTGACAGTAAAGCAAAACTGGAACTTTCCTCTAGATGACTGGGATTTGTAGTATGCTATCTGCTTTAAAAACTCCATGATTTCCGCCTTTCAGATTCCTACTACAGGCCAGTCTGCACTACTAAATCACACTACTTTGTCTATATCAGATTAGTTAAACTGCCACAATGGATGCACACTTTGGTTTTGGCATAAGGATGTTTTATTCTGCTATGAGAACACACTAACCAGCCGCATATGATCAAACACATCCATAGCTAGACAGGTGAAACAAAAACTTCATACTAACCAGGGAGCTGTTCTCCAGCACGTTTTATCTAGAGCACACCAGACATCACTCTTACATAACATGCATCTGACACATCCAACTGTTACCATAAGGGAAAAAAAAAAACCACACACACACACAAAAAAAAACCCCAACAACAAAAATCCAACCTTACCATTCTATGATTCTATAAAAAACCACAAACCCCAAAACACCTTACCTCCTTAGGAAAGCTGACCAGATTTTGTTTGTGGAACATTTGCTGAAGGTTTGTTATCAGTTTAGGGAAAGATGCAGAAGCTGTGGTGCTGTGAAGACATTATCCTACTCATTTCTCAGTCTCCAGTGGCTTCCTGCACACTGAAGGTAATAGATAAAGCATTCCTCTTCACTCCTGCAATCTTGGGAAAACTGCTGGGAGATAGCACTATAAAATGTTGCATGGCAGAATAAGGCAAATAGACACCAGCCAGGCTGGCTCTTGTTGATCAACAAATGCTGGAAAACCAGGAGCGAGCCAAAAGAAGAGGCAGAATCAACTCCTTGTTGTTTACTTGCAAACTTTAACGTAGATGCTAGAATGGATAAGTAAGGATTAAAACCAAATCTATACTCAGGAGCTGAGAGTCACCAGGACAGAGTTAAGTATAAAACAAGCTATAAATGTAGCAATTAATAATCAAATGTAGTCTTCAAACAGCAAGCATAGTTCTTTCACTGTAATGTTCTAAACCTTTGACAGGTTCAAGGCCAGAACTCTTTCTCTCAGAGACCTTAGCTGGCACCTTTGACTTGCAGGTGAAGTAAAAAAGCAGCATACATCGTGCTCCATTTCTTACCAGAGGAAAAGAGGACCATTATCTGCTCTCTTGTGATAGTAATCTACAAAATGCAGAGGGGAAGGAAAGGTGCTGATAAGTGTAATTACAGCCTAAAGAAGTTATCTCTCACACTCTCAGAAAAGAGGTTGTCAGATGCCATCCATCTAATTTCTAGTCTGAAATCCTCCACAGAGAGTTACAGAACAGATTTATCAGACCCTATTAGTGCATGGAAAGGGAGAGAAAGCCAGGCTAAGATAGTGCTCAGAAACTCAGCATAATAATTAAATTCTGAGGATATGTATTAGTTGTTTTTCTACCTGCTTTTTAATAAAGCTCTATTTTTAGCAGTAGATAGCACATGCACACAAAACAACAGATCACAACAGCTGGGGCTATGGTCTTTAAAGAGAAGGAAAAAAGGTGATTTAAGTTAAATCCTTCACACTACTCCACCACCTCCCTGGGCAGCCCACTCCAAAGTCAATCACTCTTTCTGTGAAGAGCTTCTTCCTAACATCCAGCCTAAACTTCCCCTGGCACAGCTTGAGACCGTGTCCCCTCGTTCTGTCACTGGTTGCCTGGGAGAAGCGACCAACCCCCACCCAGCCACAACCTTCTTTCAGGTAGTTGTAGAGAGCAATAAGGTTCCCCTTGAGCTTCCTCTTCTCCAAGCTAAACATCCCCAGCTCCCTCAGCCTCTTCTTATAGGGCTTGTGCTCCAGATCCCTCAACAGCCTCCTTGCCCTTCTCTGGACACTTTCAAGCATCTCAACATCTTCCTTAAATTGAGGGATTTGAAAGACCATGAGATATTTCAGATCTGTAAAAGTTTTGCCTGACGAAAGCAGGTCTCCACATTTGTTTCCTACCAGGAAGATGCCTACTAAACCAGGCTATGAGAGATATCTTTTAAATTCAGTTTTGTACTTCTGTAGTGCTTTTCAGAAGGTCACATGAAAAGGAATCTTACATCAAAACCTAATTAGCCTGTGATAAGTGGCATATGCCAATTATTTCCTAAGAAATGTATAGGCATCACAAAATAACAATTATAGCTAGCTTTTAAGTGTTGCCCAGGAAGAAAACTAAACTCATAAGGTTCTGCACCTGAAAAAATTCCACACATCAACTCAGACTGAGCAGCAGCTCTGTTTGGGAAAGACCTGAAGGTTATTGGAAACACCAGATTGAATGCCAGCCAGCTGTGCACTTGCATCACAAAAGAGGCTATCCTTAGGAGAAACGAAGCCAGCAGATCAAAGAGGTTATTAATCTTTTTTTACTTGGTTTGACTACAGCTGCACCTGCAATTTTTGTCTAGCTTTCTTGCTTCACTTCCTCTCAGCTCAAGAGAGGTGCTGGAAAACTGGGGAAGATCCATGAAAGGGCTTCCCAACATGACATGGGGTCTACAATGTATAAACTCTGGGGAACTGAAAAGGAAAAAAAAAAAATGGAAAATTAATCTGAAGAATATACTACAGAGTTCCAGCAGTCTAGAACTACTTGAAAGTCACTTTGCAAAGATGACATCACCAAACTGCCACTAAAACCTCAACAAACTTCGTGCTAAATGATCTGATTAGTGACAACAGCTGCTCATGGTGGTACACGCGGTTCAGATTGAACACTAGGTTTTTACAACAGGAGTAACTCCCCGTCAGAGCAGCTGACCCACAAAGTAGTGAAATATCCATCCTTGAAGGATTTCAAAATTTGCCTTGAGCAAGCTTTGTGTGACCCAATTTGGTGATGGCAGCTGTAAAGCTTCAGAAGGGGAGGTTGAATTAGATGACCTTCAAAGATTACAACAGGAGATATAATTCAAACCAAATGCAAGGGTGTCAGAACCAGACTAATTCAGGCCAGTAACAGACACAGGATTTTGAATTGCTACTGAAATGAACCATAAAGTTATATGATTTTATAATTTCGTTGACTGATTTGAATCATTTTGTTTTAGAAGGACTCTGTTGAATATGTGCTTAAACAGCTCAAAGTGCAAAACAGCAAGCTCATATTGAATAGCCTAGAGTGAGGTGTCCCTTCTCAAGCATTCTAAAGTTCTTGCTAAAGACAGTCTCCAAATTTCCAATTTGCAAGAAAATTTGAGAGAACATTATAATTGTTTAATCTAAAATTAGTGTCCTCAGACAACATTTAGAGCAGCATCCAAAATTAGTGATTTTTCTGGGGATTTTTATGTAACACACTCAAATAGCAGGAAAAAAGATAATATTCACAGAATTGTTAAGACTGTCTCTTTCAAGGAGGGCAGTTCTGTGCTAGTTGAAGCTCTGCAATGCAAAACTAATCTTTTTCAATTGTTTACAAGTGTTCTGATCGAACTGAAAACAACAGGAGTTTTGCCATGGACACTGCACAATTAGGAAGCTCTTCATCAGCTCTAATCAAGGTTTCAGTCACTACAGAGAAGGTCTAGGAAGCAGGTTACGGAGCATGCTAAAGTGTGTAGCAGATGAGTTAAAAAATTTGAGCATTTCTATAATGATTTTCCTTTGTGTTGCTAAGACACTAGCCTGTCAGATCACACCAATTTCCATATTTTAATATTTCATTTCTATGGTAATTTTAGATACTTTCTCTCTGGTGAGATAGAATTTTCCTTATATCCATGGAACTGACTCTATTTTCTGACTGATATAAAGCCTTGACTCTGTAGCCCACTTCGAATGGTGTGCTTTGGTTTAATCTGGTGTTGTGTAGATTCACGTTTACAGCCTAATCATTTCATAGATTATTTTAGATTGAAAGGGACCTTAAAGGCCATCCAGTTCCAACCCCCATGCCAGGGGCAGAGACGCCTTCCACTGGACCAGGTTGCTCAAGACCTTATCCAACCCGGCCCTGAACACCTCCAGGGAGGGGCCGTCCACGACCTCCCTGGGCAACCTATTCCAGTATCTCACCACCCTCATGGTATAGAGCTTCTTCCTAATCTCCAGTTTAAATCTTCCCTCCTCAAGCCTAAAGCAATTCCCTCTCATCCTATCACTACAAGCCCACATTCCACCTTGGCCAACCTCCCATCTTCCAAAGCAAAATTAACTACTGAGAATTTCTTCACAGGTGACCACTCATTGCAATACCATCAATGAAGTCACAACAGGGTGTTTCAATCAGCATCTTCACAGAAACTTCTCTCCTCAGCATCATGCTCACATGCAGCTTTGGCCTTATTTCCTGTTGCATTACATACTCCTTCATGGCTGCAAAACCTCATGCTGAGTACTATGTCCTCATTCCAGCTCCCCACTAGAAACACAGCAGCGTTTGGGAGGGCACTGATGCTAAACATGTGAGCTGCAAGCCCACACACAGATGTACCACGCATCCATCACTTTGGAAGAAACATACTGAAGTGGGTTTTCCCATCCCACAGACTTCTGCATTCCACCACCACAGAACTTGCCTGCTTTGCTTTACCAGGTGAACTCCCACAAGACTCATGCCTCCTAACACTGATGCTAGAGACAGTGTTTTCAGAGAAATTATCAAGGTGCCATCTGGCCTAGAGATGCTGTGTTTTGACCTTGCACAACAGGAAGACAAGCAATAGTGAGACTGCAGATGCTTTTCTTATCAAACTGATCTGAGTGACCTTTAACACCACATCCAAGTGCAATAATCTGGGCTTTAAAAAATATAGAGCAAAAACGCAGTGCCATGCTCCATACTCCATAACTGAGCATTTTATGTGGATTTACAAAATACTTATGACTGATGGAAAAGCCAAGGAAGATTCTCAAATGTAATGTATTAATGATCACATACTGCTTTTCATTTGGTAATGATTTGTCAATACCTCTGAAAAGTTCAAATAATTTCTGTATTTCTGCTCATGAGGAACAAATGTTTTGGAGTTTAAATATTGTCTGGTTGAATTTGCAACCCAGAAAGTCAAAGTAATGCAGTCGTGCAGCACAGCTGAGGACAAAAATTAGCCATCAGAAAGCAGATAATGGAAGAGGAGCGCTCTCCTTGCCTACACAGACCACACTTACTCAATGGTGCTGTCACAGAGTCCATAAAAGCTAAAAGAACTCAAGTCAAGTCAGCTGTCAATGTTCTTAAGGATGGATTTTAAACAATACCTAGATTAGAGTTTGTTCCTTTACACACACAGATAATCTATTTATCTATAAAAACGTGGCTTGCTATCAGAACATACATTTATTTCTAAGCCTCTTACATGACCCAAGTGAACTCACTGCATACAGGATATTTGTACCTTACTTGTATCCTAGGCAAATAGTAGTTATATGCCAAACCCTTGGAGGGGGGTGGGGTGGAATCTTGGAACACATAGCATATAAAGTGCTAAGAATAACAAACAAGAGTATGAATGCTGGGACTGTGTGGACTACTCAGACACACCAGCAAAACCAGAATGTAAATGGGGGTTAAGCAAAAACGACAGGTTGCTTGGGGTGTTTTTTCCCCCTGCCTCCTTTCCCTATTTAAATTCTTGTCTTCAGTTTCAGGCAGTACTGTATTTCTCCAGTGCTTTTATCCTGAAAGCTTGGCGTTTCAAGCATCACACATTGGAAAAATGAGCAGTGCATGACCACAGGAACAATATCAAAATGCAGCAAGCTCCATACACCTTTAAGTATAATCTTCTAAGCTATGATAGTGAAATAAAAGTTTTCTTCTCTGAAGAAAGTTTTCCTGTCTTAAGTTTCTCCACTTCTAAATGGAAATTGGAGAAGCTGTGTAAGTGTGCAACTATCAGCACAAAGGATACCATATTTTTTCCCTTAGAAGAAGGGCATTTTTCTTTTAGCTTTTACAGTAGGTGGAAGGGCACAGAGCATTTTCAACATGATGTTCCTAAGACAAAGCAAATAATAAGTAAAAAACTTGTTCTGCCTCTCTTCCTCTCACTTTTTTCCTCTAAGGCATCTACTTGAGAAACATGACGTACTTCCATTTCCCAGTGGGGTGAGAACATGAAGGAAGACATACAGGTCTTATCTTCTAGATGTGTACATGTATTTGTAGATAGTCTATAGACTTTAGGTAGGATGTAAAGTAAAAAATGCATTCCCAGAGGCTCCAGGAGGGTGCTAGGAGAAAAGAGTGTTTCCATTCCCTCCAGCAGAGAAATAGGCACAATGAATGCTTCTTCCCAAGCCCACTTTCTGCATTTGGGTTGCTAAACCTATTGACAACTTTGTTACTACATTGTTTTATAGTTACTAATGGTTAGGATGGAATTAGGCTGATGAAGAAGTGTAAGAATGTCTGAAAGCTTTGGAGTTCAAGATTAGGATAAAAGTTCATGAGGCTTTTATCTTTACTTCATTAGGAATGGTTAACTAAATTTCATTGAACACAAATGACAGAACATTATATATAAATATAGCTAGAGAATAAGTGAATCTCTTATCTGTTTCAATTCAGGCCAAGTTTTCTGTCTTGCTTCACCCCACTGGCTACACTCATTTATGCTGCCTTACAGGCCTGAATTAACAGAAAGCTGGAGGCACTGTATGTAATATCTTCAATTTAACTATGATAGTTATTTACCTTTAATCTGGTAGGACAATTTAAGATTCCAAATCCCAATTTCCAAATCCTATTTCCAAATCTGTTTTTCAAAGGTCTGAATATGAAATCAGTTTAATAGCTATTCAATCCCTGATTCTAAACAGCCTGAAGAAAGGCTGAATTATTTTCAGGCAAAGCGGAATGGCACACAATGGGACTGTGTTTATTTAATAAGATGGTTTTAAATTAAGGTAAAAATAGCATATGAGAGATTTATCTTTTTGAGTCTACTTTTTTGTTTTTTGTTTTTTTTTGGTTTTTTTTTTACTGTTTGTATTAGGTAGGATTGTAGCCATTCTAAACCTCTCTAAACAGCAATGTTTTTGCCATGTGAATATTAATGATTATTGTGGAGCAGAATTATCCCAATTACTCACTGTGGAATTAAGCTGATTAATGACACAGTGCTTCATTGTTTTTAGTAAGTTATCCATGCTAGCTACTCTGAAAATGTATTCTTGTAGATGTAAAACCTTTTCTAAATGCTCGTCTCTAAGACAACAGCACTTTTGATCTGACAGTTTATTTGAATGCATTTTATTGAAAAAAAGAATTATTTAGTCATGCACGAAGAGATATTAGTAACCAGTTCTACTTCCAGGAGCATCACAAAGACAAAACAGGAAAAAAACCCCAAAACAACCAGTACATACCTACTCCTTGGTTGTATGTAGCCTCTGGATTTCACACGCTCTGAAGTGCTACATCTCACCAGCCTGGTCAGTGCCTTTCAGTGGTTTGTACTGCTCTTTAAGTGAGGGCTGTTCCTGACTGTTACTGCTGCAGAAGTAATGTGAACTGACTGACTGTACTGTATCTTATCTCAGCATCATTTAGAACTATACAGATGAAGTAAGCTGTCAGGAGCAGAAAAAAATGTTTGTCAGTCTCAATGCACCCAAGGCAAGATCTGCAAATTGTTTTCGCCTACTCACTCAACTTCTTGCTTCTAAAATACATACTAAAGCTTCGCACTTGAAATCGATAGATCTCATTTCCCTCTAAGAGCTGAAAACAAGAAATATAAAGCACTTTTGTGTGTTGTCCAAATCCTAGGACTGCAGTTTCTCAAAATGAAAAAGCCAGCCCCAGTTCCACCTCACTGTCACATGCTTCTTGTTTCAGTGTTTATCTAAAAAGCACATACTGTCGGTGCTGCAGAAGGGCTTGAAGGCTTAATGACGTATGGAGCTTGAAGAACACTGGCAAAATGTTTATTTTAAGTGATTACTGAAGCATTCATCTCTTGTTTATTCCTTTAGAAGTAGAAAGCAATCATAACTCCAGTAAGATTGCTTAAATTACACAGTTGTAAGCATACACTGTGTCACTTCAACCAGATCCTTCAGTTCCCCAAAACAGTATAGAAGGATGCTCAATGATAAAATCACTGAATGGTTTGGGTTGGAAGGGAAACATGGGACATGGGAAACAACACCTTCCACTAGACTATGTTGCTCAGAGCCCTGTCCAGCCTGGCTTGGAACAGCTTTAGGGAAGGGCATCCACAACTTTCCTAGGCAACTTGTTCCAGTGTCTCACAACCCTCACTGTAAAGAATTTCTTCCTAATATCCAGTCTAAACCTCCCCTCTTCCAGCTCAAAGCCATTGCCCCTCATTGCTACAAACTTTTGTCTAATGTCCTTCCACAGACTTTCCTGCATGCCCCTTCAAGTACTGGAAGGAACCTATTTGGTCTCCCTATATGCTTCTTTTCTCCAGGCTAGACAACCCCATCTCTTACGGCCTCTGCCCATAGATGCTGCAGCCTTTTGATCATCTTTATGCCCTCCTCTAGACCTGGTCCAGCAGTTCCATGTCCTTCTTGTGTTGGGGGCACCAGAATTAGACTCCAGTTGGGTCCCCAAGACTGCATGTGTAGAGTAACTTGACAAACTTAACCATTTCCCCCAGCCCATCTGTACATTGGCTGAAATCTCCTCAGCTACTGGATTTTCCTTTCTACCAACTACTTCAGAGAAGCAGAGTCACATTTCTATCTAATCCAGATCACCTGCAAAATCTATGTTTCTGTCTCAGTTAACTGGTGTTGCTGAAACAAGACATGCTGCAACCTTAGATGACAAAGGTTGTAGTGTTTATGGAAAGAATGCATAATTACTACATTTTGAACATTCAAGAGCTAAACTATTAGCAATTTTAGCTTTAAATCAGCATCCTAAATGAAAAGCCCCATATTTTCTCTACATTTTTGCTGTTAACAGTCTAATAAGTCAAACAAAGCTCAGTTCAACATCAGGTGAGAATTTTGCCTGGGGAACCTTGTGGCTACAAACCTCATAGTCATTAACAGCCTAGAGGACTCATAGCATAGATTGGGTTGGAAGAGACCTCCAAAGATTATCTAATCCAAACCCCACTGCAGTCCGTGGGATTCTGAAAACTGTAGTAGGCTGTACCCTAACAAGGTAATTTGTTGCCTGTTGTTTATGGAGTAGACTTTAAAACGTCATCCAATACCTTATTTTGCAAAAGTGAATGCAGTTTCTGAATGAAAATGACTCCTTTTTGCATGATTGGATGTGTATGATTAAACTACACCCAGTTTTATCTCCATGATGAGCTGCCCCCTCAGACACAGCCTGTTGGCACCTTATGCCCTGCAGATATCACAAGGCTGTGCACCAAAAGTCCACAGTAACCAATCCCAGCCCAAACAATTGGTGGAATAGATTAATTGCCCATATGTTTTGCTTAGCTCCGGATTTAATGCTTCACAGCAATAACAAGGAACACTGAGCCTTTTTTTCTTGTTTTAATACAGTGAGATCACCAAGGTTATCCATGGCTATTTTTAGTTATAATTGCATTGTAACAGTGACATCCACTGGCCGATGTCCATAGCACCAGGTTATGGTCAGCTGAATAAGGCTTGGTTGTTGAACTGATAGAATCATAGGATGGTTTGGGTTGGAAGGGACCTCCGAAGGTCATCCAGTCCAACCCCTCTGCAGTTAGCAGAGACATCCTGATTGCTCAGAGCCTTGTCGAGCCTGACCTCGAATATTTCCAGGGATGAGGCCTCAACCACCTCCCTTGAACCACCTGTTCCAATGTCTCACCACCCTCATGGTGCAGTACTTGTTCCTAACATCCAATCCAAATCTGCTCTCTCATTTCAAACCATTGTCCCTCATCCTATCACTACGCAAACAGTCCCTCTGCAGCCTTCTTGCAGCTCCCTTCAGGTACTGGAAGGCTGCTCTTACGTCTCCCCAGAGCCTTCTCTTCTCCAAACTGAACAACCTCAGCCTTCTTTAGCCCATCCTTGTATCAGAGGCTTCATGGCCCTCCTCAGGTCCATGTCCTTGCTGTGCTGAAGGCTCCAGAGCTGGATGCAGTAGTCACCAGAGGTCTCACCTCTCTCCATCTGTTGGCCACACTGCTTTTGATGCAGCCCTGGATGCCACCAAGACTTTAAGTACCTAAAGAGTAAAATTAGTAGTAACAACAAGCAGAAATTTGCTTGTTCTGATGGCATCTGCTGCTTAGTCACTCAGTTACCAAAAAAAACCAAACACAAACAAACACAACAAAGAAGTTTTTTGTCATTTTGGAACAGCACTAAGTTCTGGATGCTGGGTTAAAAAATAAAAATGGGATTCTGTTTTTACCAGGCCAAATTTCTACTGCTGATGACAGTATCAGAATAGGATGGGGCTTTGTTGTTACAGGATGAAGAGTAATGGTTTTAAAGTAAAAGAGGGTAAATTTAGACTAGATACAAGAAAGAATGAAGGTAGTGAAACACTGGCACAGGTGGCCCATAGAGATGGTAGAAGCCCCATCCCTGGAAATGTTCAAGGTCAGGTTGAACTCGACTCTTAGTGACCTGGGGAGGGACTTTTTAGGATGTCAGGTAGTGATAGGACTAGGGGGAATGAAACAAAGCTAGAAATGGGTAGATTCAGACTGGATGTTAGGAAGTTGTTCTTCACCATGAGGATAGTAAGACCCTGGAACGAGTTGCCTAGGGAGGTGGTCAAAGCCTCATTCCTGGAGGTGTTTAAGGCCAGACTGGATGAGGCTCTAGACAGTCTGATCTAGTGTGAGGTGACCCTGCCCATGGCAGGGTGGTTGGAACTAGATGATCCTTGTGGTACCTTCCAACCCTGACTGATTCTATGATTCTGTAATTTAGTTGAAGATGTCCCTGCTTACTGCAGAAGAATTAGACTAGATGTCCTTCAAAGGTCCCTTTCAACCTGAAGCATTCTATGAGTCTATAATAATTCTAGCATGATAAGCAGCAGCAAGAACAAATCATCCATCTGTAGTAGGGAAGCAGAGGAAATGCACTCCATAGAAGACCTGCTGATTCTTCAAGTTTTGTATGTTTTTGGATAAGAAATGAGGTAGAAGCAGAATTTAGATAAAAGAAAATATAAATTCATTTCCTGTTTGCTGAGGGCTGATGGCAGAATGAAATGGAAAAAGAACAAAAAGGAAAATCTGCAGAGATGTGTTCATGTTCTGAGCAAAGTGTTGCAAAAACTGTTAGCATTGTCAAGAATAACATCAAATTGTTTCAGTGTTCCTTTAAAAATAATGTCTCTTGTGTCCTTTTTTTTGGGAGTGGGATTCC
>WBNM01021119.1:0-53661 GCA_013399055.1 Ramphastos sulfuratus
CCCCCCCCCCCCCCCAGTTCCTTAATGTTTTCAGCCACTTCCTCTCCATATTTTAAATGTCATTTTACTAGTTGCTTTTAGCTTGAGTTGATACACCTTCCTGCATTTCTTTTGTTAGGAACCCAAATGCTGGTATAAACATCTAAACCCAGGTAAATAAGAGTATATTTAGAGATTGGATTTTTCTTTCTTTTTTTTTTTAGCATAATTTAAACTCTGACACAACAGTTCTGCAGATAGTGTAGTTCCCTTATAACTTTCTGAAAATCCGGCAGTAACACAAAGCTGAATGTATTTTAAAAAAAAAAAAAAAAAAATCTTTGCTAACTTAGGAATTCTCTGAGATATCAACATTTTTGAACTGTGTAAACTGTGCTTCTATGGGCTATAACAGGCAAAAGGAAAGGATTCTGCTCTTTAAGTACAGGTATGCACTTATCAGAGAATTGCTTTTAAGATAGATTTAATACATTATATAGGAAAGGCAATGTAGGCTTTTTTAACAGAATCTTTTTTTCCCTTGTCCTGGCAGCCCTGCTATACATCCCTACTCCCTAATTCTGTCGCTTGGATATATCTGAATTACATTTAAAGTAATTATATTAAACAATTTCATTATTCAATTGCTTTGAACCAAGTATTGACCATATTTTAACTTCTCTAATTTTGCACATTTAGCTTGAAAATCATAATTTTCACACACAATAATTCCATATAGTAGAAATCCACATACATATTAAGATTTATGAATGAAATAAAACAAAAAAAGAAAGAATGCCAGAGTTAGGAAAAAATAACATTGCAATCTGAATACAAAAAGGAACAAGCAATATTCTATAGATCGTGGCTGTCCAGTGGGCCTGATCCTGCTGGGAGCTCAAATGAGCTTGTGCATACAAAGAACCCTCCTCCGCTGCTGCTCTTAGTATCAGGTCAAGTCCCTGACAGGATTATATCTGTTACAGAAGATAAAAATTAATAACAAGCCTTTCCTTTAAATTTAAATAAAAGGATTTCTATTGAAAACAGACATGGAAAAGTCCAGACGACTAGCTAGGAAAAAATAACAAAGGATTTATGGTGTTCTGCTGACAAGTTCAAATGATGACAATCACTTTCCAGCTAGCCAACTTGGTTAGCAATGACCTGCTTTAAGACAAAAGGTGCTGGGACTTCAGTAAGCATCTCATCTATTCACATTTCTAGTAAAATAATCAAGCTAAAGTCATGTGCAGCTGAGGTTTTCTGAACATACTGGCAGAGGTTGCATGGCTCTTCTAAAGATGCTGGGGAACAAAACCTAAATGACATGGAGATACTAGGATGCAAGGAGCAAGAAAGAGGGCAGCACATCAACCTTCCCAACCAGCTATCAAAACAGCTTGGATCAGGGCCATCCAAATGTTCCTTCAACATACTTGAGGCAAAAGCAAATAATTCTCCTGTTGTGGTCTCTCTGTTCTGTTCATCCCTGCAGTGCCCTACATCCTACATAGCACAGGTCTACAGCTTCCTTTGCAAAAATCAGTAGCTGAAGTAGGTTCTTAAGTTTAGGCATGTGGTTAAATGTGATTTGAGCAACTGCTAGATGGACTGTTGAAAAGAGGTAGACTGTGTCAGTGGCAAGCAAGTAAATGAGATGTTTCTGGTATCAGTGCAGAACAAACTTGTAGGAGCACATTGTTGCCTGGAAGGAAACAACTCCAAACTCAAATTACTCAAGATAACTGAGTATTAACACAATGGATCATAATGATTGTAGCCAAGGGACTGCTTCCTGTGGACATGCAGAGATCAGCTCTGCCAAAACAGCTATCAACTTAAATAGACACTTTGCTGGAAGCATGTCAGGACTCCTCAAACCTCATACTTCAGTGAGAGCTGAAGGTGTTAGTACCTTGAGGATCAGGCCCTACATCCACATTTTAAAATTTTTCTGAAGCATGGGACAGAGCTGGGTAAGAAAGTCATGCCGTAACTGCTGTTTGAAATGTAGGACACACAACTCCTTGGGTTTGTAAGACTGTATACTGTCATATGGCCCATAATAATAAAAATTAATTCAAGATAAAACATTTATTTAACACTCCAGTTTTTATTAATAAGCATAATTTCAGCTGTTTGAAGATAGTGCAACTGATCTCTCTTAATTGGAAACAGGAGGGATTTTGAAGAGTGGATTGAGCTAATTATGTTTTGCAGGGAAGAAAAAAAAAAAGGAAAGAAAATTATTTCCACATTTATTTTCTAATTACTCTGTGAAGACCTCTGCTCCAGTCCACGAGGAACTCCTTTGACGTCAAAGGACTTGGTGGGAGGATGAACCTCAAGCTGAGCATCCCAGTTGTATGGGCCCAGATTTGGGAGCTTTTTATCAACCACAAACTCAGGAAAACCGACCTGGATCTGTAGGGATCTGTTCTTCCTTTTATTATATATATCCTGTGAATGCCATGTGCATTAGTAGGAGCAAGCCATTGTCAGGCTATTTACCGTATGATTCCCATCTAGCAAGGAAGATGAAAACATTTCAATCTTTAAAACAAAATACTTCACAAGTAATATTGAGGATCCTATATATATGTCAGCAGCACTTAAAGATAAAATCAGCAAGAAAAATGAAACATTTTAGGAGAGCCTGGACCAGCTAAGAATGAGATTTCAGACGTGGAACCTCAAACTAATGCAGCCCAATTATCAACTTAAGTTACTGTCACATGATTATTCCTTTTAAATAACACTTTCACACCTCACAACAGCAAATGGCAATATATTTACAGCAAATAAGTTATATCCTTGAAGCCACCTCCCTGTCATTTATATAAAGCAATGACTTTGGAAGTCACTAAGATGTTTCTTGCTAATCAGCCTTTAGTAGATCCATCAGCTTCAAAAGGCCTTAAGAAACAGAAGCAAAGAGAAACAATAGTCAAGCAAGGAAAAGCAAAATAAGTCCAGAGATGACACTTTCATGTTTTTGCAGCAGAAGCAGGCTGGATCTGTAGGCCAACCAAGAGGCAGCTGACAAATAATAGGAACTGTAGTTATTACTTAGGCATTCCATGCATGGGACTTCCCAGGATACTGCTGCCCACCTTGCAGGTGTTGGTTTCTCTGTGGCAGCAGCCATTAAGCAAAAATACATTCTCAGTTCAGGGCTCCACTCTTGCAGCATGATCACACTGATACATTATCATTGCATACCATAAATAAAACCATTTATGCCTGCATGTGCCAGAAACCTTCTATATAGAAAACTGGTCATATTTATGATTAATTGTAGTTTATCTTTAAAATATTTTACTTTATGGGTCTGCCTTCACCATATTCAATTGTTTATAATACTTTTAAAAGTATTTTTTACTTTTTAAAAACTAACTAGAAAACATACCTATTATGATGTTTCCTTTTCCAAGGCTTGATGTTTTTTTTTAAGCTGTTTCTATAAAGGACCTAGCAAATTTTCCATGCCAAACAAATAAGATCACAACAATTTCCTAGAGAATACTGAAAGGAAAAGAACTGTAAACAAAAGTATGCATAAATTAAAAAACAAAAGGGGGAGGGACTTTTTGTAGTGCACTGAACAAATGCTTTTAGCTACAAGGTATTTTTAAAAGAATTAATATACCAAATAATGTGCAATTTATGCCCATATAAACATGAGATACAATGTAACTACTTCAACATAACAGTAGTGATTCTGAGAATTAAAATATTCACATGGTAAAATATAAACATAAATTAATACAGAGTTTGGCCACTTGGAACAAGTGTTTATGCACATTGCAAATGCAAAACAGTTAAGACCTGAAGCTTGATCATGCTCCCATTGAAATGCTTACTTCAAGCCTGCAATAAATACCGCGGAATCTTTTAGAAGTGCAGCGAAGTGCATACTCTCTTTTTAAGCAACAAAATAGCAAAAGTAGGCTTTTCCTTGGTTTCTCTTCCAGAAGTGGAGTTTAAGACACATTTACCTTGGAAGAGCATAACACGAAACCTTAAAAGCAGAGGAAATAAAACACACTCAACTTCTTTATCATGCAGGTGAAACACAGAACCCTGAACTTGTTTTTTTAGTAAGTAAGTTAGAGACAAAAGGAATGAATTTTCAGCACTAAGGAACTTTATACAGAACATTCAGATCCTGACCTAAACTCCTCCCCGAAAAAAGAGTATTAATATCTGAAAATAATTTTCAAATATTGGATTATATAATTTTTTCCATTTCTGATGCTAATCATGATTCAGTAAATTGCTTCCTTTTAGAGGAACTTTTTTCATTCAGACTTAGAATTACAGCTTCGGTTCCTAGCTGTAAATAAGTATTTTTAAGAAATGTATTTTGTGTATCTTAAATCCATTAAGACAATTTCCCTTGTAAGCTTACTTCCTTTTGCCAAATGAAGATCATCAGGACATACCACACGTGTCCATAGGGACAGCGGAGCTAATGAATATGTATGTCTTATGTCACAACAGAGCACTCCCCTTGTTCTGCAGTATCGACCTTCTCTTATGTGAGTAAATAACAGGTGAGCACTTGTGCATGAGGATAAATGGGGTTAAAACTGCCATAAAGGGACATATTTTATTTGAACAAATGTGGGGTGCACAATAGAGATTTACGTGCGTTAGTTTTTATATTTTCCAAAATGTTAAAAAACTACCCTTGCTCTAAAACTCAAGACCAAGTTACACAGCAAGTTATTGAAAATATATTTCCCTCCAATTAATGGCAGCAGCACTCCGTATAAATTCCACTCCACTTTTATATATTTTACAGTCATAATTCTTTAAAGATATATATGTAAGCATTTCATAGCTTTACGCATAGCGAGAGAAGGTTAATTCCAGAGATTTCTCTAACCAGACCTACTCGCCTTACAAATATGAAGGCAAAGATCAGTCTCAGTAAGTTTCAAATAACTGTACTCTGGTTTGACCCATTACACTCAACTAACAAGTGTGAAAAAGCAAATTTATATGGGCCAATAACACAGTGCTCCAGGCCATAACCAGGAATACTGCTTTCTTTTTAAAGTGTTTATTCCAAAATCTACCGATATAGGAGAGGTGTGAACAGTTGCTTTATTGAGATTTGAGTACCTCTGCTAATTACCTAAACGAGAACAAATACTGATTAAATGTATAGATAGAAGTAATCAGATACTAAAAAAACCCAAACAAACAAACAAAAAAAAAAACCAACAAAAAAACCCCCACCAAACAAAAACCCAGCCTTCTTAAGATGACTCCACAGCATACAAAGCTTTCGCAGAATTTGTTTATGTTATTTATGCATTTCGCTTTTTGGCAATCTGCACATTAATTTTTAATGAAATAGTAAAAGAGATGTTATGTCTCACAGTTCGATAAAAATATTCTATAGCCAGGACTGGGTGGCAGAGTGCATTAATTCAGTGTCCTTCACTCCTGGGACCTGCGATAATTTAGTCCAGCCTGAAGAAAATAACTTTGATCTGAAGGCTGTGGAAAAAGCTACATATGAAATGAGTTTTGGTGGGTTTAGAGTTGTTTCTTATATACAAGACGACATATGAAGATAAACTGCTTTAGAATGCTCCTGACATGGCCTAGGATTAAGAGCAGGGAGCTCTTAGCCTAGCTCATTTGCTCTCTCCCGTTTTCCCCATCACACCAGATATACACCACACAGTTTTCTCAGCTGTTAAGCACCAGAGTGGCTTGTACTGGCACATGCTGTCTTTCCAAAGAGAAATCTCCTGTGCAAAAGGACTGTACTATCAACTCATATACTTATTTATCTTTCCTTTTAAAAAAAAACACCAAACAAACAACAACATCTATATTTCAGCATAAGAGATGACATTAAAAGAAGGGATGATGTTATCACAGGGAACTCGAGATTTCCTCCTCAAGGTAGGGAACACCTTAGCTAAGTCATCTGAACTGTGCTAATCATGCTTTTTTGGGAAAACAGAGCTCCGGTACGGCTCCTACCCAGGCCTGGCTATATGAGCAGCTGATCCTTCCTTTCCTTCCTGCTCCCCCCAAAGCAGAGAAACAAGATTAAAAGCAGAAGCATAACCAAAGAACTGACATCCTAGAAACACTAAGCTCAGCTAAATCTTTTCCCCTACTTAAACCTTTCAATTATTGTATTCCACAAATTCCAGAGATTCTTTCTTGTTCATTCAATAAAATGTATCTGAATTAACTACTGAAAAATGGAACACAGCCTTTTTTTTTTTTTGGCATGGTCTTGGTTTGGGACTTACTGTATTGTTTCCTGAGCATTTGAAAGGAACTATACAGATCATTCATTTAGCTTGACAAACTGTCTGGGGGACTAGGGGAGGAGGAAAAGGGAATTTTCTATAGACAAATATAGAAATCTCTCTATATAGCTATATGCATATATATTTATTTATTTTACATATATATAGGTGCCAGAGAGAGAGTGTCTTAATTAAGAAATTTAACTCTGTCTATGCTGAATATTTTGCCATATTCCTGGAGAGAGTAGGAAAGAAAAGAAACTAGCTTCTCACTTTATATATTGGTTCTCCTTTCTTAAAACGTGCGAAGTTCATCCTGCAACAGGAAAAGTTGAGCCATGTCCTGAAACACACTCTATGTCATTGAGAGGGTTCACAGACATTTCAAGGGGCAGGATAGTGCACTGCCTTTAAAAACAGAAAGAAACAATAGAACCCAGCTGATAAAATGTCACATTCCATTGCAGCTATCACACAAGTTCAGCCTTTTCTGTAAACAACCTCCAAGAGACAACAAAAATCTAAACCATGCAATGATCATATCAATAACTAGCTTAGCACTGTTGATAGCTTAAATACCAATAAACCATGTTATTTTTCCTGCAATTTTGTCCATTGTGTGATCACATACGTGGTCACCTAATGATGAAATGGTTTTAAAATTTGCTTCAGGGTACGGAAGTCAAGCTCCACTGATTAGCATCTCAAAGCGCACTACAGGCGCACGTTTGTATAGCTGAATAATAGCATTTGTATTTGTATGATGTTCTAAAAATCAAAAAAATTTGCACTATTTCATTTGATGTTTCATGATGTACATTGATGAAAATCCTCTTACAAATGCACAATATATCACAGCTAACTGTAAGAAACTAAAAGATAAAGTAGAAAAGTAACATCAGAAAAAGAACCAAAAAGGGGGTTTTGGTGTCAGTATGAGATGCGCAGACCCCACAGTTCATGAGCTTGATTGTCCTGTCACTTCTCTGGTTCGAAGTCACAAGAACCACTCAAGCTTACAATTTATGGTGGATATAAATTTCCCCACCTTTTATTTTATTATTTTCTTTTTAAGCAGCAACTATGCAGCAGTTAACTATGAAAATTATATATTTTGTTCACCAGTATTTTGGTTTTGTGCCACCTGTTTAGTAAAAAACTAATCACAGAAAATATTTCATTAAAATCTAAACAGAGAGCGAATTCTGATATTTCTTGCCCTAGCTGTTGCCAATTTATTCCTTGTGTCTAATAAGATGTCTTTCAAAATCTATTGCATGCGAACTTTCCTAAAATTTGCTGTAAACTGACTAGACAGAAGTCTGATTTCAGCCACCCTCTGAGACTCTAGTCCTACACACTGCCTTCAGCAGCACGGTATCTTCCACGCGTGACCCCTTTTGGCCATTTCGCCAAGCATAATTTATTACAAGGTTTTAGTTACGCTCCATCTGATTTTGCATTAAATAATATGATACAAAAGCACCCATATGAATTTAGTATTAAAAATGCTATATATTACCAACTGGAACATTAGGATTATAGTAAATATTCAGGAGCTATCATCTTAAGTTCTTTTTCCATCAACAATTTTCATCCTGAATGTGTAAGTAACATAAAGGAATGACTTCAAAGAACGCATAACATTGATAGAGTTATTAAAAAAAAAAACCAAAAAACCTTAAGTATTTTATATCAGTAGTGCAAAATTATAGCGCCTTGTTTTAATTTAGATTTTTTTTTTTAACAAGTGAACCCTCTGCCAACCCAAGTTAAATTATGAGGTACTGTTGAAAGCTGTGAGAGTTTTGTGGTTTCAAGTAAAATCTGTAAAAGATACACAGATAACAATTGACAGGTGCATTACACTAATCAGAGGAATGCATAATCTCTCCAAAGCAGATAGATGCAAATAATTTTAATTTTTTCTTTTCTTATAGTTTTATATTCTCATTCAAGGGAAACAGAGGAAACCTAAATATGACCCTATTTAGATATATTAACTGAAAAGCCTTTGTAGAATTTTTACATAAACAGGATTGTGCTTCCAATGCTGCCCATCTAGTTTTTTAAATTGGATGGCTACTTGGACAGCTCTCTATTCATTACTGAACTGTGGAAGGGAAACACAGAGGTGGCATTTTCCTTTTAAACCATCTAATGCCTTGTAGCCAGATTCCAAAGCATCAAGGAGAGGTTTTTTTTTTTTTTGCTAGACAAGCTGTCGTAATTGAAATGAAGTCTAATCAGACTCATTACTGTTTTCAGCAATTTGCACCACCAAAGATGCTTATTAGGTAACAGTGTTTAATAAACCGCTCTTTAGAAAACTACCAGTAATGAGCTCTTAACAGCCAATCTTTAGCGTGAATGTAATGTGAAAAGTGTTCCTAGCGCTGAATAGATTTTCACATTTAGTAGTGTCATAATTAAGCTCAAGGAATTGGTAGCTATGATGATAGATTTACTGCAATATAGACTTTTTCCCCTCCTAAAATCATATTTGAAAATGCTTGGGATTTAATAATATTTCCAGAACAAATTTTAAAACTGTTAAAAAAACTGCTGGACTGGATTAGCTCTGTAAATGGTACTTAATCAGAGAGCATTTGAGGAATGCATAGAGTACTGTAAGTCGAGTATTATCTACCAAGCATGCATAAAGTTAATTCCACCTAGCTTTGTTTGACCGCTCTTCCATCATTTAGCAATTTCCAGTCATTAATATACAAATAATAAATGCTGTTGTCACCAGATGAATGATAATGAACAAAAATGGCCAATAAAACAGGATACTTGAAAAAACACTTGTCAGGTCTCCTTGCACATATACAGTTGAAAATGCTTAAGGAAATGTAGAGCAAATTAGTTGGTTTGAAAATAGGATTATGGATGTATATGTATCTATTTACACATACACATGTATACGACTAATGTTGTTTTCCCTACATGTTTCACATGCCATCAACTCCTAATACCTACTTAGCACTAAAAAATCCAAGTTCCTAATGTAAAGAGCACCACAGCTCTGAAAATGTACTGTTGGTGACCTATATTATCCATAAAACAAAGCTATCAGCAAGAGATAAGTTTTTGTCAATAGAAAGTTCGATATAACTAGACATGCACCTCACTGCACTAGTCATATCAATACCACTACCTAACAAATGCTGAAATAGGGGAAAGGAAAAAAAAAAAAAAAAAAAATTACACATATAAGCTCTACCTTGTTAAATATCCAGAGCGAATCTTGAGGAATAGCCACCATTCTCTCACCAGATTGATTTAAGCCTAACATAGTATTTGAAGTTATCAGTAAGAAATGACAAAAGACCACTTTTCTTTGTCTCTCGCTAGCAGAAATACATAGGGATGCAAATGTTGGTTTGCTTGTTAGACCTTCTACCAAAGGACAAATAATCAGTAATGAAACCACCAATAAAACGATAAAGACTGATTCTCTTGAACTGAGAGTTTTATATCAGAATTCCGTGTTAAGATATTAAGAAGCGTTCCTTTACTGAACCAGTATTCTAGTTACATTTTTGTATACCCTAGCCCCAAAACTTCAGTGATCCTAAGTGCCTAAATCTAAACCTCCATATCTGTTTGCAGCTTTCTGAATCAATAGAACCATAAGAACTTAAGACTACAAAATAAGGCCAGTTTCATTTGATATTGTGGTATGCGCTTCTTTGCACTGCAAAGTGGATTAAATTTTGTATTATTTGTGAGTGACAATCCTGTGCTCTAAGATACACAATATACATTATATACCATTGAAGGAAGTCAAAGAAGGAGGTGAAGCTACAGAAGCAGACTAAAGTCACGGTAGAATTTGCCCCAAAACACTGTGAATTGGTGAGAGGGAGCAATAGGATCCTAAAAGAAGGATAGCAAGAAGAACCTTAAGACTCATATTGAAGTCAAGGTGCTGCCATCAGTCTCCATAGAGTCAAAGGGGGAGGACTTTCCACATTGGTGCAGCCAAGCAGCAGAGAACAGTTCTAGTGGTAATGTTTGCTGTTATCAAAACCTGAAGTGAGCCCTAGAGTGGCCCATCTCAAGACATCTCCACCAAAAGACAGCATAAATAAAAGAACTGGAGTCCATGTAAAGTCTACTACACTTTCTACAGCAGCACAGACATTATTTTCTTCTCCAGTATTCTAGCCCAACTTCTCCTGATGAGGACTCAGTATCAGTCACAGTTTGCCCTTCAGCCAGAGGTATGATAAACAATCTGTAGGGTGTCTTGGAGTACAGAACACCTCAGATTTCTTTGTTCTCTTCTTTATAGCAGTTCTATTATTTATTTATTTTTGTGGAATACAGAGTGGCTTGGATGAAATACCGTATCAAATTGTTTCACTTGGCATTCTGCATTTTTTGTTTGTTGGCTTTTTAAAGCCAACAAAAATAAACAAAATAACAACTACCAAAAATCCACACAAGCCCCACCTCCCCTTCAAAACCCCAAACTTAATTGTTCCAAACAGAAGCAACTACTTGTCCAAACGATTGCACACAAACCCACCTCCACAGACTGCTGAGGTTACTGTGCTATTATGACACATTTACAAAAGCTACATAATAGATGAGTTGCTGCAGATGAGCACATTTGTCCAGCTGAACTGGAACCCTTTGTATTATGGCAGACAATATTCCCTGCACAGTCTGAGGCTTAAACACACAGATTTGGCTATTAGATATTTGAAGGTAGAGTGGTCTAGTACACAACTTCCCTGATTGGAATTGCTTATGGAAATCTCTCCTTATAAAATGAGGGAGGCAAAAGGAACAACAGAAGGTCCTATATAATACAGTTGTGAGTTTGTCTGGGGAATGGGGGTTAATAAAGAAAATGCATGTGTAAGTGAGGAAAACATCCACAGGCTTTGGAAGGATCAGGGTGAGCACAGCAGAATCTAGCAGTCTGACTTTTACTTATTTTTTTTTCACAGAGTCTATTTTCTGCTTTTCCACTATACAGCTTTCTATTTATTTTAGCATAACTCTGTATCTTTGTCATTAAACAATCAAGTTCTAATAAAAACCATAATGCAAACAGCCAGTTGTGTAATGAAAAACAACACAGAGTTGAAGGGGGGTTCCTGCCTGATCTCAGCAGCAGATTAGCTTATGCCCTGCAGCATGAGATGGGAAATATGTTCCTCACTACTACAGTTTTGATTCTGTATTTGTATTTTATATGGATTTTTAAAGAGACACAATACAAAGCTTTGTTTCAGACAATCTCTCTCAGTATGTATGTATAACTGTACACATACATTTATTTCCTCTCACAGAGCAGTGATGATGTTTGTCTCTAGTGATGTCACAGTCTGGAATCTAGCAGAGAGAAAAAGCACACAATCAGAAAAAAAGATGTTTTTGACTATCCCAATACAGACTGTAGCCAGTGCAATCCCAAACACAGGTTCTTCCAAGAAATTTTAAGTGCTTTTTTCAGCAACCATCCCACTGCACCGGGGATGCCTAAATGAAGTTTTATTCATAAAAAGCTAAACCCCATCCAGTTAATTGCTTTTTTATAGTCAATAAATGTTAACAGTTTATTCACTGCCAGCTAGTCAGGAGAGCTCCAACAGACACAGTTTTCAGATACATCTCTTGTCCTGTATACAACATATATGATCTTCTCTCCTTCACCCAGTTTTTTACATGCATTTCTGCACTGTCCTCATCTCCCAACTTCAAACTGCACAAAATCAGGAGCAGCAGTACTAAAAGGTGGTCAGAAAATAGGACAGCAGAAGTTTTTGAAGTTAACAAAGCAGCATTCTGTTCCTACCACCTATCAAGCATATTTCTGGATTCTTCTGAGTGATTGCCACTCATTTTAGGAATTTAACTCTGCAGATATAGCACAGTCCTTCAATGTGCTCACCCTTCAATTCACATGGAAAGATCCCATCTCAGTCTTTGTCAACCCACTTTCTGAGTGGCAGATGAATTCTTAACCCACTGCACTAGTATATGGGATTAGTTGTCCTGAAGATGTATCTAGTATTGAGAATAAAGAGTACAGTAGGAACAAAGAAATCACATTTATGAGTACCTTAGAAACTTCAATCTACAAAATATAGGAAAGTGAGGTAGTACTTTTACACTCGAGTACTCACTAAGCATGTTCTAAAGTTAAAGAAGGCTTATATTTGTCCATGACCTTACTTACTAACTGACTTTTTGTTAGTTGTTTGAATTTTGTGTGTGTGTGTACCTTCGTGTTGTTTTCATTAGGCAAATAGTTGTTTTGGCATGTTACAATACAAAGATTTTGTTCCACCTTTTCAAGAATACATCCAAAACATTTAAAATAAATATCCTGTATTTGATTTAATGAAAAATACCTTAGGCTGTATCCTTGTCTTTTTCATTCTATGTATTAAACAGAAAGTCTGCCATGAATAAACTAAAAGGTACCTGAAAACAAATGGTTAGAGGGCACAGGCTGATATTTAAGAGGTAAGGTTGCACCAAGGTAGCTTTGATGGTCCATTTTGTATTGAGGATAACCACAAATGACATTTCTTTAAAAGCCATGGATTGCTAAAAAGGGGAATGCCCTAAATGCATCAATGAAAACTTCTGCTGAGCATGACTGCTTTTTTTAATATTTTGACTATTTTTGAAGGAAAGACAGTCATGGTACAAATGTTTTTTCAATAAATCACTGGTGAGTACTGGGCATTCCCAAGATTAGTTGCATAGCATACTCTTAAAATGATTAAACTGTCTCTCACAGCACTTTAAATGACAGACTGTCCAGAAAAAGCACTAGTGCCCCACAAATTAGGAATTGTAGCAGTAGTTGATAAGCTAGATTGAGCTCTGGGCCATTTTAGGACAAACCTCACCCTCATTACTGGGCTGCCCCTCTTGGAAAAATTCTTCCCCTTGCGTAAGGTCGTAAAACTAGATTAAAATATCTCACTGTAATGTTACCTCTTTATAATACCTCACATACTTGGGTATAGAAGTGCTGGTGATGGGATGAACAATGAGCTTACTTTTATATGCACTGCATAAAGGTACCACCTGTGTGATTTAGCTGAAAAAGAAAATTTAATTGCTATTTCTGGGATAGCTCTGTTTAAAGCCACAAGTTGCTATGACAGAGAATTGAAATTGTTTGAATGGTTTCCTTGCTCCCTTCTTCAAGTTGTTGTTAATGAATATAATTTAGGCCTCTCTGTTGTTAACGTGCTTGTGGATATCTCATAATTTATATGATATGGATATATCATACGAATAAAGCTGCATAATTAGGTGGTGGAATAATTTGTAGCCTCCAACTTTTTCTCCCATTTCGCTTTCTCAATGCTCCTTGAAGAGACCGCAATTTTTGTTGGTGTCAGATCAAGCCACTGTTACTCACAAAAATAACCTTTACCTAAGATTTCTTTGAAATTAGTGTCAAAATTAAATCTCCTAGCAGTCATCAAGGATAGGGATATACCACACTAACCCCTCTGCCACTCACACATTTTTGGGAGTGTGGGATGGAAATTTGGGCAAGTGACCAAATAGTTAACTATGCTTAGCCTTTCATCTTCCAAACTGACAGAGACTTCTTTAAATTCTCAGAACTCCTTTTACAGAATCTCTATTTGACAGTTTCTGAACGTGCCCCAATGTGTTCACCAAGTTCATTTCTATTAACAGGAAATGAAACTGAAATAAAGAGGCTCTCTGTGTGTTGACTGCAGGCACTTCAGATTTCATGGCAGCCTGTGTCTTCCCAGTGACTTTCAAATGGAAGAGATAATGTGTGTGAATTAAAACAAAATTGTAGGTTTAGTAATGTCAAAATCTGATTTATGCCAAAATAGAGATGTCAACAATAGCAGAGTAAGTGACAAGTGTTAAATTACCCAAAGAAGTAAATTCTGTAATTATTTACCTCTCTGGCACATGATCCCTAACAACCTCCAGACCTAACAGGAACAGCAGGAACCACAGACATTTTGAAATTCAGCATTTTTTCTTATTTTTTAGAAACAAATTTTTTTTTTCTTTTAATATAACTAAGTGCCATCAGAAGCATTTCAAATAAAACATTAGCAGCAAGCCCCATAGCTGATTATATTGAGAGTTGAGTATACAGTCATCTGCAAATGGACAACTTTAATTCGATTCCTAGCATCACTGGCCACGCTGAGAATTCTTCTATCTCTTCACACCAGGGGTTTGCTCTTTTAAGCATTGCTCCCTGAAGGGAAGGAAAAACTAGAGAAAGAGGATTTCCAATGACCCTGCACAGATGAATGAATGTGTCAATGGTGAATATTGGTTCAGCTTTGAAATAGGGAATCCTGCAGTGGTTTCTCTGCTTCATCCGTACTAGTGAGTTCCACTGTGGACTTCAATGTGTAGGAGGCCTTTAGGGGATAGATAATAGATGAAACACAAAAAAAAAAAAAAAAAAAAAGGAGGGGGGGGGTGGGGGTGTGTGGGAGGAGAGACAAAAATCAATAATATGGTTTAAGAATAATAGAAAGGCATTTCTCAAAATACAACCTTTAAATTATTTCTTAGATAATTTTTTTCTGAGATGTACATCACTTTGGCCTAGCTGCTTAAAGAAATCGGTTAAAAGACAGCTTAAATAAATGAGGAGTCCTTACCAGATAGCCAACATCAAAGGCCACTATGCCCTTCCAAGTCATATTTAATTTTGATGGGTCTCCATTTGTTCACTTGTTTGTTTCTGGTGTAAAGATGATGTAAAACAATTGTGAAATTGTTAAAGTGCTCTCAGTTTCACCATAAGCCTATTCTTTCATTTATGACTGATTTCATAGCAAAAATGGTGGCATACACAAACTAAACATGGTAAGGAATGATGATACTTCTTGGCATCTATAGGAGATGCCTAAATAACTCTCCTGTAACTTGGGCAAACACACAAATGTTTGTCTAAGCCTATTAGTTAATTTTCATTCAACTATCAATCAGTCCCACCATGACACAATATAATTTCCTAATCAAACTAATATTCATGCTTTTATCGCTTTCTAAATCCAGAACCCACCATATATTTCAATAAGACAGAAGTCAAATTATTTAAACATGATGTAGAACAACACTTCTCTAAGGTTATTTCTTTTAAGAGTTTTAGTTCTTTAAAATTCTGTGATTCTGTGAAAATTGCCATATAATTTAATCTCTGTAAGAAAAATTTATATAAAATAACACTCCCTTCCAGTAAAAAAGGCTGAATTGTGAAATTCCCAGTAAATACTGCTTTTTCTTCCTTCATGTCTGCAATAGTTTTATTTGTTTCTAAGACCATAACCAATATATTCAAAGGAAACCATACTATTTCTCAACATCTTAAGAAACAGTGAAGAGCATTTTTTTTTTCCTGGAACACAAAGGAAAACAACAACCAAACCCCTAGCAACTCTGCACAGGTTTCTATACCTTTGAAAGGGAGGTTGGCAGTCAACTGCTTTCTATAGCTGAATGCGCACTCTCTGAAGATAATATTTTTATGTATTATATAATTGCTAACAAAATATTTACATCTACCCCAACTTTGATGTTGCTGAGAATTTTTAAAAAAAAAATTAACATATATAAAAGGACATTAGCATTTCAGTTATTAATGTAATATGCAGATACTGAATATTTTGGGATATTTGGAGGTATTAGCTATACATTTCACAGATATCATCAGATATGATCCCTTTTCGGCTAAGAAAGAATTTGGGTAATCGGATTTATGTAGTCTACAGCATTTCCTAAGGATGCTGCCTAGGATTTGTCTCTTTTTAAACAGTTGAGATCTTATGTTCTTTTAAGACTTTTTTTTTTTTTAAATACTGAGCAACATCTTCATGAAGAGCTGCACTGATTTCCAATTATGTAAAAATTAATTTGTTTAATCAAGCTACAACAAGGACAAGAAGTTGAACTGGAAAAATTCCATCACATTAAGTAAAGGATTATTGCTCTCAAGAAATATTTTCAATGTCAGACAGACTTGCAGCCAAAATCTAACTATACTTCTTACAGAGAACTCTATGCTTGTCTCTCCTGCCTGACTAGCTTTTCAGAGTCCTCCAAAACACCACCAAAATACCACCAAAATGAACTCTAAATATAGTGGTGACTTGCATTTTAATTTCATTCGCTTTTATCACAACCAGAGAAATTTCCAGGAACAAGGCTTAAATAGCAGTAGAGATATGTTTTATAAATGTGTATTGTCTTTTATATTGTATGGGTACTGCAACAGGAAAGGAAATTCCTGACAAGTTGCTGTCTCTGGTCTCAAGATTATCTGATAAATAAGCACATTAATTCATCTGGCCCATTCTCAGCAATATGATAATAAATGTTGCCCTTTTAAAACACAATTCCAAACTTGTAAAAATAAAAATAAATTTTAAAAAAGGCTTAATGTTTTTCTGTTGTCATAATGCATGACATTATTTCATTTTAGTATTCATGAACGTTATCGAGTAAATTCTGTTGAAAACAAGGGAACAAAATTTTGGCATAATTTTTGTACGTTAGCAGTACAGATGAGAACTGCTCCCATAACCTCCTTCTGAATGGTGATATATGCAAAATAATTCCCAAAGTGTTGCTTTCCAGTTCCTTTACATACTTTTTTGCCATCCACTGCTCAAGTGTTTCGAACCTTCAGTTGCTGACTGTAATAGTGCACAGATGGAACAATATTTATTCTGTCAGTGGAAACTAATTAGGATGACACTAACTCTGAACATTAAACCAGAAGCAAAAAAAAAAAAATAAAAAAAAAATTAAATAAACCACACTTTACAGAGTGTGGCACATGATCTGTGAGTTTACAAATAAAAGCTATAAATTTTAATACATTTCTGTTACATGGGAGGTGTGACCATCTTTACTGTTGCTGTTGCACACGGTAGCCAGAGATAGGTCTTAGAGCTCTATCTGGATCATCTCTACTGTTAATTCACTTCACCACAGAAACTGCATCCCAACAACTTCCACTCTGGAAGAGCAAGTCAGACTTGCAAATTATTCCACACTATTCTTCAGTCAGCTACACTGCCTCTGTCACCTAGAGGTCAACCCTTCAGCCTATAGTCCTTTGGAACCTAGCCGGGCATAATCAAACTCAAGCCAGGGAGGTGGTCGATTCCACTTCTCTCCCTTAACTTCAGCTGCAGGCATTAGGAGTTTGGCTTCACTTTGGAATAAAAGATACCATTTGATAAATCATCAGATCTGATATATATGTGCAAACTCCATCTACAATCTGGCTTCATGGCTGCTGAAGACTCACAATCAGACATGTAACTTCAACACACAAACATGACTTTCAAAAACTCGCTAGGATCTAAATCTGCATCTCTTGGTGGCTCAGTACTTCTAAAAGTCAATTCTTGACTTCTGATGTTCATGAGCTTGAATAAACTGGTTCACAAATGCATAATGCTTTGAAGACCTATATGGTACAGCTCAGATTTACCAGAGTAGAAACACAGTGTTGAGTACGGTAGTTTGCTATTAAGCTCAAGTATTGATCCTATTGTCTTTCAGCACTATTCCATTTAAATGAACAGACATGTCAGGAGAGAATTAGGTTTGTTGTGACTCATATAGGTCCACCATTCAAACATCTTATTCTGTAATAACCAACCTTTGTAGGAAAAAAAGAAGAGGTATATGTTCTAAGCAATACTGACTTTTGTAATCTGGAATGGAAAATTAATTGAGACATAACAAACAGAAGAAAAAAAATTAACTGCCCACAGCCAAGCAAGAGTTAAAAACTTAGAAGTAATGCATTGAAAAAAAAAAGTCATGCTATTAGTTTTTGTTCTACTAATATAGGATAAACAGGACAGAAACAGAACTCCCTGAAAAGGGGAGATCTCAAAGACTTCTTCTGCAGTGGTACAATCCCTTAGAGAAAAATACATTTGGAAACTATACTGTCTGCATTGGGTGTTCTTCCCCTTGCATCTCTCAGCAGCCAGGCACATGCTAGTGCAGAATTTCATTTTGACTTCATCCATATTACACAAAAGTAATGGTAATGAGTATTCTTTTAATAAACTAGATGGTACAAACAAACACTGATTCAGTAGTTCCAACTACAGCCACTAGTCTAATAAAGGATATTATCTGCATCCCAAAATCTTGCTTTTCTCAGATCAGTGAGACTAATTCTGAAATTTTAATCTAAAAACATATTTTAAAGGACTTTCTAAACTGACACACTAAATGTGTTCCATAAGCTTTGTTTACTGATATTCATGTCAAACTTCAAACTGCAATCTTACATTTTAACAAAAAAATCTTTTATTGCAAACAATTTAAATGCAGGGCACAGCATAATGAGTAAATCTGCAAAAATTGATGAAGTGCATCTTATTTCTAACTGATTATAGGATCTCCTGTGGATGCCAGATAACATGTCTACTGAAAAACCATATCTTAGCTTGACAATAAAGCTGGAAGTTACTCAAGTGCATTGTAGCCAACTGTCAGATTTAAAAACAGTCACAACATACTATTAGTGGCATTCAGCCAATCTCCTAAGGAACACAATGACCCGAACTTTATTCTGAAAACTCAGTTTGAAAGCAAATATATTCCCTAAAGTAATTTTCAGTACTGCTTAAAAAGCTTGGAAAAATCAGATTAGAGTAAACCAGGTTATGTAGATGTTATGAGAATGTAACTTCTAAAAATAACTGTGTGGATCAATTCAAGTAAAATGCAAATACAGAGATCTCACCTTTCACAGATCCCTGCACTTCTATGTTCTATAATTCTGGTCCCAACCTATCAGATTGATATAGCCTGCATAGTTAGCATAGTTTAGAAGGTCTGAGATATAAAACAACTTGTGTGTATAGAAGATCTATGCCTTGAGAGGTTTGTTGTGAATGTATTACACACAGTATCAGCTAGAACTGCTGCACTGCATGCTCTATGTGGAAATAATTATGGATGCCTAAGAAAAAAGTTTATGTTCTCTCAAATAAATGTCACACATAAGTATTACTATAATCTGTAACAGGGCATGGATTTCCTTCCATTTTTTAATGCAGTGTTCTTGTCAATGTTGTAAACGTTCACAAGAAATAACACAGAATCTTACAAATGAATGAAAATAAAAAAGGAGATAACGCTAAATAAAGCCAATGAATGAGGTGCAAACATTGAAAGCTTGACATAATCACAGAAAATGCACCCAGGAAAATGCTTAATAGAAACTCCTATGAACTAACAGAAGTGACACATAATCAATGAAAGTCCTATTAAAGCATTATTAAGATGTAACCTTGTTTATTTTAAGTAATATAAAATGTACCCACTCAGATATAGAAGCCATTTATGCACTACCCAGCCTATCACAAAAATGATCAGATCTAATCTAACGAAAAACATTCACAGATACTTCAAATATATCTGGTCCAGGAAATAAATCACACGTGATTAACATATGACAGCATATATTGAATTTACTATTTCCAAACAGCATTGAAAAGATGTTTCTATTCATGGGATAGCAGTTTACTACTTTGTGTATTCAAATTCAGTTACTGCTTAGTTAAACTATGACACGCAAGTAAAAAAATTTGAGTTAGTTTCAGTATGTGGCTAAATAAGATAACTTGTTTCATGCATGGCAATTCTGCAGACTTATTTGTCTGCCAGTTCATGACATCTAGCTTAAAATTAGCATTAGTAGCCGCCACATATACAGGAAGAGCACTGTGCTTAATTTCACTTTCACCTCACTAGTGAGGAAAACTACATAAATTTAAAGCACCTCTTACTTTATTCACATTACAGTTGAGTCTTTGAAAGGATTTTGACAACATGGAAATTAAGACTCATATTTCTTTTGATTCTCACCATGCAGCTTTACTGCCAGGAAAATGAGCAACACGGATACGCTCTTGGTTTCAACAAAGTCACTTATTATTTAAATGAAATATATTTATCTATTCAACATTTTTTGTGTCATCTATAAAGTAAAAATTATGCCTAATGATATCAAGTCTAAGTGTGACAATACAAATATTTCACATCAAGTACTTTCCCAGGGCAAGTAGAAATTATGGCAATAATGAGCAACTGTAAATCCCATTGAGGTTAACAATTCTTCTCAAGATCATCGCCAGTTTCCCATTGAAAAATACTGACTGTTACTCAGCTTGAAATCAGGAGGACTTTTCATTGTGAGCAAGGTCATTCTCATAGGTAGCATACAATGAACAAAGTTAATAGTCGTGCCATTAACCATATGGAATATAATAGAGAATAGTGAAAAAATTCAAAGTTCTGTATCTACAGTGTTGCTAAGTCGATCGGAAGATGCAAACCTGATAAATAATGCAGTAGAAAGTTCTTCAGTATAAAACAAATCTCCTCAAATACAGGAACTCAAAAGAAAAAGAAAATTGTAATGCCATTGCACAGTCTGTTATTTTAAATTTTTGCTTTCCATTTCTACAATTTTAAACATTTTGTGTCTTTGGAAAAGTTATTCCCAGTGGAGTCAAAGTATCCAATTATTACTCTCATTATTTGGTGCTTTTTCTGCAACTTTCTTATTAAAAATACCTGTGTTAGCACTATAATCATCTGAACTTTATTTCCTAGTTAGTCACATGGAAAAATGTTCTTAAAATTATTCTCCACAGTATTTCTTTCTTCACCTGTCCTATGAGATAATGTAGAATTGTGTCATATAAAAATGAAGAAATAATTTTGTGACTAAAAATATACTTATGTTCTTCTGTTAGCTTCTCTTTGCTTTCTTCAACCCAAGCCACAAGAAATTGACTTATAATTGCATTTTTATTTTGACATGTTTGGTTTATGATGTTTGTTTCTTAAATCTGTTTCAGAATTCAGCAGAGATTATATATATAAATGTCTGCTCAAAGGAAGAGAAGTGCAGTACAGTGGAATGAAATGCAACTGTGTAAATCTTGTAAATACAGTTTCACTGAGTAAGAGTGGTGAGAAAATCTCAGGACGCTCAAGCAAAATCTGTTCTGTTCAAAGATGCATCCTAAAATTTTGATCATTTTCTATGGAAAAGTATTCCCTTTTTCCCTCCCTCTCCAGGCAAAAGTTGTTCATTTAGAACAGTTTGGTTTTACACTGTAGGAGAGCAGAGAAGAAGAAGGCATCCTGATGATGGAGAGAGGATACAGCATGTTTTTCTCATAGTAAAGATTACAAGGTACACAAAAGGATGACTTTGGGATAAACCATTTGTGGAGAATAATTCTAAGAACACGGCAAGAAAACAAACAGACAAACAAACGAGGACAATGAATTTTAATCAGGGATGCAGATTCCTAGTTCTAAAGAACCCCGGTTCTCACACAGAGCCTGGGACAGTGATTCCCTTCAGAAACAAAGCAAAATACTTTCCTTCCTAATTGACAATGCAATTCAGAGCAACTGATTCCAAAGCAGGCTGAAGCCAGGAAAATGAAACAACTCAGGCATAGATCTCCTTTCCCAAACTGTTCCTGCCTGCCATGATTACTGTCAGTCAGTCTTACCAATCAAGAAGAAAACAAACACTTCTCACTTCTTGCTGGGGGGGGAAAATACTTCCTGTGAGGCATACAGAGGGGAACTTACTTAGTAAGAAAGAATTCATTATACTAACAAATAAAGTGGGCCAGGTCCCAGTCTTCAGCCTTGTGGACAAGTGGCACAGTATGGAGGCTAGTGGTCTTGGGCCCACACTTAAGTGCATGTCCAGGTTCCATTTAATTTATATAATGCACCATGGGAGACTCCAGAGGAATAGCAAAACTTTGAAGACTGTCACTGACATTAGGTTACTTTGCCACGACAGTGAAATACCTATGCAAACTTCCTCTTGATTAGACTTTTTTTCATATGTAAGATAAATGTTAGGTCAGTTTAGAATACACTGAGATATATTACAAGTTTTCCAGAAGTCTTCACTGTGACTTTCTATAGTTTATGTCTAAAACAGAGAAAGAAAGATCTATGAAAAAAGAGGATGACCCCTCTCACAAAGCAAAACCTGAGTTTTATTTTTGTAATACAGTTTGCATCTCCTCACTATTACCCTAAACATCTGTTGAGATCACTCTTCTTCCTTCATTAATGAATTCACACCTATGCATTACCTGCTTGTAAACTAAAAAAGAAAGGAAGACTGTTGGGAGAGGCATATATTTTGAACATCTGAATTTCATTCAAAGGAAGGGGAAAATCAAGAAAATAAAGACACAATAATGGCGTAAAGAACAGAGGAGAAAAATAAAGTGGACATCTAGAAGAAAACACTAATTTTGATGGAAATAATAATCAGTTAGATAGCACGGTTGAAGAATAATTAGGGAATTGGATATAATCAGTAAGAAATAGTTTTAAGGTTTGTTGCTCTGACTCCTGTGTTCTTATATAAAATGGAAAAGTCTGAAATGCTGCAGGATGTATAATAAGCTATTGCAGGAAAGCAAAATACATTGAGACAGTAGTCAGAGCTGGAACACAGATACTGAAATGCATGTGTTTTTCAGGAAAAACAAAAAGAGACGGAAAAAGGTGTCTGATGATGTTATAGACTGTGAAGATATAAAATGAGATATGTTGGATAAACCACTTTGGTCATGTCAAAATAACAGACATCAGGAAAAAATAAAAATGAAGTGTGCTGGAGCAGTTCTAGAAATTTTGTATAAAACTCCCAGTTTATATCTGGAGAGGAGGCACTGATATTGCTGCAGGCAGAAGAGGTGAATTGATTCAGACAATAGCTCCATTAGCTCAAGCTTTAATATATATATATGTATATTGCAGAAAAGTGGGATACAGTTCACAATAGTTTATCGAAGTTATTTAATGCCAAGCTGATTTCTTTGATAAAGTGGCTGATTTTACACAAAGGAAATGACTGAATGATCTAACTGCATATCTGCATACATATTATTGGTTACCTTATGCATTAGCAGCTGGAAAGACCAGAATTAGTAATGTAAATTTGTTAAGGAAATACTAAAAGAGGTATTGAAAGAACACCCACTGAACTAGAGGAAGCTTGGTAATGAAGCTCCTCAGAGATAAGTTTACAGAACTCCCTTGATTTCATTACCACATATGAATACAGTGTAAGAAATAGAAATATACAGTGGAAACTTGCAGATTAAAAAAAAAAAAAAAAAGGAGCTGCAACAAATAGAAAGAAAAATCAAAATAGGCAAAATATCATGTTTTGTGTAAACAGAGGTAATGAACAGGAAGTAGTAGGTACAACATGAAAGTTAATATTAAAAAAAAAAACTTGCTATAAGTTGAAACAACCATAAAAGAGAAAGGATAAGAACTGAAATGTATAAACTGATTGGAAGATGGACTTTCACAAACTAATCTGATGTAAACATGGAAAATAAGCTATGCAGTTGTAAAAAAAACACACAAATCTCTATCCAGAAAATATTGATGCGCTACACAGTGAAACCTCACCAGAACTGTAATTCTGATTTTCTTCAGGATGATTAATTGAAACTGGGTGAACAGAGAAGGGCTGTAGGGAAGACACTGGGAATGAAGGGTGTACATTCACAGAGAATAAAAGACATTGGCTTGCTGTACCTTGCCAAGACGGAAAAGGAATGTGATTCTTCTGTAAAAATATAATCAGCAAAGCATATACACTGGAGATGAACTATTTAAGTCAAAAAGACAACACTAGTGCAAGAGTAAGTAAGTATAAAACAGGCATTGTTAAATTTATGCTGCAAATTAGAAGATTTGTAACTCCCATGGCAGTAACATTACTGAACAGCCAACCAGAGTACTGAAGGACAAAAATAATTAGCTTATGTTAAGACACAGCTTTATCATTTTATATTATAATATATAATGACAGTAGGTGACTGGACTTGAGATTCCCTAGGCCCTTTTGTATTTTATATTCCCATCTCAAAAGGGTTACAGAGCTCTTCTCAGCCTGTAAAAAACTGGTGGGACTAAGCCAGTGATGAGAACATTAAGTCAAAGACAGGAAATATTAGCTTGGCACAGAGCCCACTAAGGAATGAGCTATTGCTTCCAAACTGGGGCCAGCTCCTCTGTATGCATCCAAGTCCATTTCTGCTTATGCATGTCTATAAGTGAGTATATTTCTAGATTATTTTGGGTAAGAAAAATAAGTAAATAGAAATAATAAAACTTTTCTGCTCAGATCTTCAGCACAATTCACTTCTTTGTTCCCAGTTACCTAAAGGTTAAGCTCAGAACAGCATTCCTCCACCAGCACAGCAAAATCATTTTTCTCTGGATACGCTCCGCCTGTTTCATTCCTATTTTAGTACTAAGTACTTTAATTTCTTTTAGTATTTCATCATTTATTTTAACCAATAATATTTCACTCGTGCCCTCTGGTATTGGCACCAACACTGTTGCGTGACAATATTCTGTTGAGCTGCATGCAAAGCTCTCTAATATACCCATTCTGTAATGTGTGCTGGATTTTCTTGCTATTTTGGTTTGTTTGGGGGTTTGTTTGTTTTATTTTGTTTGTTGGGGTTTTTTTGTTTGTTGGTAGGATTTTTTTGTTTTGCGTCTTTAAGTAGATATCTTCAGACACTGCTTAGAGATTGTGAGAAATGGTTTTCCCTTCATGAACTTTAAGCATGTGGCAGTGATCAAATGGGTACAGCTGTCCTTTAAGGACACTGGCAATTATTGTCATCATACCTCCTGTTAGGCAGTTCAAATTGCTTAAAACTTTGATAATGATTACTTGGCTGCATTTAAATGAAGGTCGTTTACCCTTCCATTCCCTACTTATACAGCATCTTTCGTGCAACACGCCTCAAGGCCCTTTCCAAAGAACACTAATCAGTACACAAAATTATATTGAAGCAAATAACCTTGTCACAAATTCCATTACACAGTAAAAGCTAAATAAAAAATAATGGCTTTCCTGTCTATATTTAAAAATATATATCCACTTAGTGTCAAGCTTTTCAAGCAAAAGAGAATGCTGCAGAAGAGAATGCCACAGAAGAGCATGTATTGTACTGCACAGCAAGGAAAAGTAAACTATTGCAATAACACACTTAACCAGTACTTGCCCTGCTTTACCAATACAATGTACAATACAATTTGCAAAAACCAGTATTTTTCAAATGTTGGCTCGTGTTAAACTCAAAAAGTTTCTATAGGAATTTCAAAGGAACAGCTGAATACAAAAGAGTCAACCAGCCAATGGAACAGCAATCGCCTTGTCTTGCAATAATAACTGTTTTAAGGTTTGATTGAGGCAAGACTGACATCAATCTGATGTTTACTTAAAGAAGAATGTAAGTGTTTCACTCAACCTGATAGTTCAAAACGGAAGAAGGTTTTCTTCCCATGAATGGAGGTAATTTCTTATCTATATACGCATACAACCTCCTGCACCAGTTCAGACAAGTGAATGTAATTCTCTCACTTTCAAGTCCAGACAGGAGAAAAGATAACCAGTAATGTCACTCCTGTTCCATAGTGGGCTTGCTGGCTACTTACTGGTAATCTCAATGCTGCCTGTAAATATAGCAGCCTCCACAAAATCCAGCAGGCTCTTTGAGTTGCTACAAATTGACGTAAGTAAAAATAGCAAGTGAAAACAGCCTTGAAGTTTCATTTCCTCCTGATCAAACAAGTTACTTGATCCACTCTAGTGGCAAACTTAGCCCTGCCCTTGTCACAAGTCTGGGACCATAACGGAAACTGCAGAAAATCTATGACAAAAATCTTAACTCACTGATAGATGTAGCATTGCAATTATGGCATTATCTGTGCTGCAGAATATCACCAAAAAAACCCAAAAACCCAAAAAACACTGATTGCTTTTGCAGGTATGTTATGTGGCAGTTTGTCATCTGAAAGAAACAAAATGAAACTATCTGCAACCCTTCTGAAGAGGGAAGCCATCTTAAAAATCAGAAGACAAAAGCCACTTCATGTCCCATATATTGTAGCTCTTTAGTTTTTTGTTTTTTATTTCCTTTGTCAACAGAAATATAACAGGCAAAGGGAAGAGAAGAAAGATTCAATACAAGAGAGAGCAGTGAAGATGTCCAGAAGACAGACCCACTCAAAACTCTTACCCAAGTATTTGCATTATTGCTGGTTTCAGCCCATGAAAAATGAAGAAGTTGAGGAAATAAAATACAAATTAAAGAAGAGAAACAGAATGTTGGAAAACTAAGTTTAAAATCAGAGAGGAGACAACTGATATACAAATAAAAAACCTCTCACTGCATAGTAATCCACAAGATGTCTGTACTTAAAGCGATGTAAAAGTTTTTGCTCAGAGAGTCCTGGCTGCCAGCAGTTTGGCATATTAGATGCTGATCTTTTCACATACAAAAACAAACACAATTTTCTTTTGGAAGCTACAGACCTATTCTGCAATTTAACTGAAATTACTTATTGGCCAATTGACACTTCTTGAGTTAATTCTTCTTCAAGTATAACCTAGGAAATTCCATCTTCTATCAGTTATGTCAAATTTGACAGCCTCAGGTGAAAATTCTCCTTTCTTAATTATTTTATTATCCCATTAATTTTCCCAATCCATTAGTTACACTCCCATGTTCCCTCTAAAGAATTTCTCCTCTTTCTTGATGTCTATATCTTTCAAAAAACCTCAAATAAACAATGTCCTCCCTTGGCAATCTCTTTGCTGTACTAAATATGTTTCACTACTGTCATTTCCCTTCAGAAACTAAGTAGTGCTTATGCATAATTTCTTCTCCACTTTTACTTTAGTGAACAATTCCAGACGGAGCAACCAAAATGATCCTCTCAGAGCTAAAGGTGTCTGATTTTCACTACCATGTGCTAGGACAGTTATGTACGTGTGCTTCCCCATCTGCTGCCAAAACCAGTGCTCTTGAAAGTTGTATATTGCAAAACCTTAGCTTTTGCCTACTGTGTTTCTATATAAAAGTGACAGTAAAAAGTGCCATGCGCCATGCTGCAAACTTACTAATTGTTTTGGTGGGCACACTGAAGGGAAGGGCATAGTGGAGATAACATTCTCAAAACTGCTGATCCCTGGGACAGGCTGCCCAGAGAGGCCAGGGAATCTACATTCCTGGAGACTGTCAAACCTCAAAAGAACAACACCCTGACTGACCTGATCTAATTTCGAATAAGCCCTACTCTGAGCAAAACTTTGGTTTACATGACCTCCAGAGTTCCCTTCCAACTCAACTTGCTCTCTGTGAATCACTGAGAAATTTTGATCATTTCAAAAATACCATGTAGGACCTCAGCTGTGTGCTGAATTCCCCATTAGATCTTGCCCTGTGCTATTATTTCCCTTACAGTATCATAAAGGATGCAAGAAGTGCAAAGACTGGACCTCCTCTCCTAGCAGTATTTCCAGGATATTGAGGAGATTATTCATCTTCTCTTGGACTTTCATAATTTTTACAATTTCTGAGAACAGAGAAGGTGGATGGACCACACTGGAATGGGGAGACAACCTCAAGTAAATATATAAGACAATCATCAGCACAGCAGCCAGATCACCTGCAGTGAGGTGAAACATTCAACTACCTACTGTTTTAAATGGTTCTAGAAGGATAATGTCCAGAAAAGCCAATTGTAGCATTCACTACCCTTGCCAAATGATCCCAGCTCTTTCTAGAACACAGATTTTGGTTGTTTTTGAGAAGGCATTAGGTACATATATATTGCTCCCTCCCAACACTGAGGCCCTGCCTTACCTCAGACAGTCAATACAAAACCTAATAATACTGGCATAAGTCTAGTGGAGAATAGAAGAGCCCAGGTTTTCACTACTTTGGCTAAATTTTCTCAAGAATACCCTTAATTCTGCAAACTGAAATAGAGGATTATATACTTCATCATCTTCAAGATCTTCCCGTCCTTTTGCGACTCAGTTACGTCAAACCAAACTACTGTACTAGTTTCCCTAGCATAAGCATCAAGTCACTGCTTTTGGGGACAAGCCCTGCTCACAGCCATATAGAGATTATTTTAGACACAACTGGAAATGGCAAAGTCCCTTTGGGGCTGCCTTTCGCTAGTATCTAATACTGAACAAATATGCTGGGAGCTCTGAGTCAAGTGCAGAATGTACCAATAAAATAGAAAAGAATGAGAAATTAATGGCAACACAATAAAACTAATAGCTAAAAAAGCCCACACAACACTCCAAAATAAGTAGCAAATCAATTAAACACAAAATCTGAGAGAATAAAGAGATGCTCAAGGCTACCAAATGGCTAATTCTAGAGAGCTCATTCTTCAAGATATTGAGCATCACAACACTGTCGGCAAAACAAGTATATAAATCACTGCAAAACCTTACACTTTTTCCAGTAGGAATGTGCCTATTCTTAAGTCAAATTGAATTTTTTTTAATTGGTGTTCACCATGGCAGCAGCTTGCAAAACTGTCTTTCTTAAAAATGCACTTTCTTACAGATTTGCAATGGTAAAGTCTTCCACAATTACATTTCCTGTGGAACTAATTAAAGCATAACGTTTTTCATGATCATGTTTTAAAAACCTAATTTTCAAACATTGTAGAGATTGTGCTGGTTTGAGGCTAATTGGAATATTTTAATAAAAAAAAATAGATTATAGGCTGTGAAAACAATGGTGATGTCTACTTCACTCATAGACTTGCTGAGATGTACAAAACCAAGAACACAAACACAGATAACACAGAGAGTCTCTCTCTCTGGGAGTCCGTGTGTCTTCTGGCTTTCTGCTGTTAACCCAACTAATCATTCTGCTTCTAACCCCCCTGGCCGATCCTCCAAACTCACCTTGCATGTAAGGCAGACCCTGGGATAAGGTAGAGGGGTGGAAAGAAGGTGGAAGGGTGTTTGGGAGTCCCTCCTGTGGACTCTGATTTCTGGGAGGGGTGTTGTGTTTCTGTATTACCTTTAACTTGTATATTTCTGTAAATATTCCTGTATATTGTGTATATATCTGCTTGTACATTATGCTAAGCTGTAAATATAACTTCATTCCTTAACTTCCAGCTGTCTGAGTCTAGGCTGGGTCATTTCATTTGTATGTGTGTGTGTGTGTAGGTAACTCCCAAACCATTACAGAGATACAATTAATTTTTAACTTTAGCCTAGGCTGTTAGAATAGTATGGCATTGGAAAGTTGAAAATATAATAAAAAATAAGCAGATAATGGGCTTTCAAAAGGAGGCAAATATTTAGATTTTTTTTTCTACAAATGTTTACAATGTTTGAGTATGTCTAAACAAGGAATTCAGTTTTGAACTCAACATTATTTAGAAGACTAACATTGTCATATGTCATTCAACTCTCAAATCTTATTCACTCAGGAAGAAAAAAAAATAATATAAAGTTTTATGGTTGAGGATGCGATGATTATTCTGAGTATTTGAAAATCACAGGTTTTGATTATTTGATAATCATAGAAGTTTATTTTTCACTTTGCCTCAAATGTAATAGATATTATTGCCTCTGCTGCAAAAATTCAGAGCACCTGACAAGACAGCATATAATTCCCATAGTATTGTTTTCATTGTTGTATGTCAACCATCATCATACATCTCAGGTGCAATCATATGATAGATATTCTGTCTTAAAGGCAGTCACCACAACGCAGCCACTTCTGGAGTAAAGTGACATGTGCTATTAACACATGGCAGATTATGATCCCTGTGCAGAAGAATGCTGTCTATCTGAAAGTACTTCTGAAGAAATACAGGTGATCTTCAGTAAAAGAGAAGCATGGCATCTTCATGACAGAAAAAAAACCATGCAACTCAACACTATAAATGTTTAGGTCTGTAGCTAATTATGATTTCACTTACTAAAATGCTTGTATATCCAGTAGCAAAGTAAACTTTACTACACTCTCCGGAGAATTGGTTTAAGATATCTCAGTGAGACTTAGAGCATCCAAGACATAAACTGGCTGAACTACTAACCTGAAAGGAACCATTCAGTATTGCCCTAAAATTAATTAGTTCCGCTTTAACATTGGAAAGGGTTTCAGTGGGAAAAGTGCCAGAATGAGAGCCATCAAAACAGACCTTTGGTAATCACCACAGAGCAGGAGTATTAATCTATCTGATTAATCTGTTGAGCTGTTATAGTTCCTCAAGGGCAGTGTGATGAGTTGGTAAGTGAACCTGGTGTCATTCTGTCCCCTGCTCCAGAAGGGTATAGGTCTGCACAAGAAAACTTGCTGGCGACAGCAGAGCTTTCTATTTGCCCTCATAGGACCTTGTTGAAAGCAGGTGGATATTTTTCCAGACCCACTTTGCTGAAAATTTTGGAAAGCTTTCACTAGAACAATAGTGCCTTTGGCAACATTAAGTAGGGACTGAAGCACTGGGGAGGAAAAGCTAGTGATAGTACAATATTAGAGTTATCATGGAAGCCAATTCTGATATAAGAACAAAATATATTCTGGTAATAAAGTCTGTCTGAAGAAGTCTCCCTGCCAGTGAAGCAGCAGAGGTTTTTGACAACCAAAAGGAGAAAACTTGCAACGTAGATACGGTCATAACTGACCCTGCAGATACTGCCAGCCTTTTGCTGCATTAAAGCAGGTGGCCCACATTAGTACACCTTAAAATTTTTGGCTTTTGCTAAGTATATGAATGCTAGGTCTGGGGAGGGAATGAGATTTTGCTACTTCAGAGAAGATTCCCTGTCCCCTTTCAAGAAAGATAAACATCTTTTGGTCCCTAAGAGAAAACTTATTAAAACTATCTAAAACTGATGTAATGGGAAAAGCATAACGGCAGAGAGCATTATTTGCCAAACTCCAGTAAGGATTGTGAGAAAAAATGTTTTTGGTATCAGTAAACTCCTACAAGCATCTGGACTGACACCCATGGGCAAAAACTAAGACAAATGCCACTTGTTGTCAAGGACAATCTGCAATTAAGAATGTCACAGACAAACTATTAGGCAAACGAAATGAACAGTAAATCATTATCAAACAAAGTGAAAGAGAGAAACAGGAACAAAAAATTAACATATCAAATTATTCCAAGAAAAGACAAAATTATCCCAGTGGCTTAGAGTTCAGAAAAGCTGCTGATGTTGAATCATCAGAAGCCATAATTTCATCTGTCCTGATGTAGGAAATGCTGACACAATTTCTGTTACCTTTTAGAAAGACAGTGTTCCCTACTGAATTAAACAGAAATCTACCCTATTTTAACCAGCTTGTCTCCCCTTGCCAGCTGCATGTGTAGAATATTTCTAAAGGGAAACAAGTCACTAAAGAAAGCATCTATTGAGCATCTTTTCTTTTACTTAATGACTTCCTATTCTACATCTGTGCACACTTTTCCCCTCCTAAGTTTGCCACCTCAGCCCTGGAATCATACTAGTAGTCAATAATTTTGCAGTCTCTGATCTAGACTATTGATTCAATGCTGTAAAAGATACTATTCATTCATAATCAGTAACTAAATCATAGAACTATATTATTACTTATGTTCATTCACTCAGTTCAGTAATATGATAAATACTTTTATTAACTCTCTACAGTAGAGACTTCATGCCAGTAAGACAAAAAGTAAAGAGAAAAAAAAAATCAAAGAGGCTTTTTGGAGCATGATCAAATCAATGTTTTTCCCTCTGTAAACCAAGAGTAGGCTGCCCTTTAATATCACTCTTTGAAAGGCAAATTTTTCTTTCAGATGGACACATGCCATTCTTTTTTTCTTAGTAGACTTGTTTCTTACTCTTTCTGGTGTCCCAAACTCCCATGAAATAACATTCCATTAGTCCCACTGTTGAATTCTAGTATCACCTAATGTCATCTTTCATTATCACAGGTAATATAAAGCTCAGGCATTCTGTCATAGCCGAGAAGACATACAAGACCAAAAATTACTTCAGAAAAATAATTTTTCAGAGAAAGTCTATGAAGAATTTATGTCTCCTCTCTGCATTATTTTTTCCCACCCATTCCCCCATTCCAAAACTGGAAAAGTTTTCTGTTTTATTTAACCTCACGTTGGTAATAAAAAAAAAAAAAAAAAATTTTTTTTTTTTTTTTAAATTCACAAGTCTATAAAGCATAAAGAGTCTTTCAGATAAACACAAGGTGAATTCTGATAGATCTAATCCCCAAGCTTGGAAATGATAAAAATACAGGTAAAGAAATAATTTCTGTCTTCTCTTGCATGGGTACTCTGTGTCTTGTCAACCCAACTGAAGTGAATCTACGCTAATGCACACAGCATGGAAACAAACAGTAGGATCTGTAAGCCATCATGTATCAGAAAAATTATGATGTAGTAGCCATCACAGAAATGTGGTGGGATATGTCACATCACTGGAGTGCCACAATTGATGGTTATAAACTCTTCAGTAAGGATAGACAAGGAAGGAGAGGTGATGGTGTGGCCAACAGAAGGGCAACTGACATCATCTGCCTGGACCTGAGTAAGGCATTTGACTCTGTCTCACATGACATCCTGGTCACCAAACTGGAAAAACACAGACTTCATGGGTAGAGCACTGCTGGATAAGGAATTGGCTGGATGGTCGCACACAGAGAGTGGTGATCGAGGGCACAATGTCCACCTGGAGACCAGTGACAAGTGGCATCCCTCAGGGGTCAGTGCTGGGACCAGTGCTGTTTAACATCTTTGTCAGTGACATGGACAGAGNGAGTGTTCTGATTATACTGAGGTTGATGATAATGATGACAGAGTTGAGCGTTTATGAGTAAAATCAGGGAGAAGGCAAACGAATCAGATATCCTGGTGGGAGTCTGTTATTAGAGGTCCCAGTTGACTGGAGGCAGGCAAATGTGCCACCCATCTGCAATAAGGAGGACCTGGGGAACTACAGACCTGCCAGTCTGACCTTGGTGCTGGGGAAGGTCATGGAGCAGGTCGTCATGAGTGCAGCATGTGCAGGGCAAGCAGAGGATCAGGCCCACATGGCATGGATTCATGAAGGGCAGGTCCTGCTTAATGAACCTGATCTCTTTCTACAACAAGGCGACTCGGTGGATGAAGGAAAGGTCCTGGATATTGTTTATCTAGACTTTGGGGAAGCCTTTGATGCTGCTTCCAACAGCATCCTCCTGGAGGAACTGGCTGCTTGTGGCTTGGATGTGTGAATGATTTGTTGCGTTAAGAACTGGCTGGATGGCTGGGCTCAAAGAGCAGTGGTGAATGGAATTATATCCAGTTGGTGGTCAGCCACAAGTGGCTTTTCCCCAGGGCTCAGTGTAGGGGCCAGTTCTCTTTAATATCTTTATCAATTAGCTGGATGAAGGAATTGAGATGTACCCTCAGTAAACTTGCAGATGACACTAAATTGGGCAGGAGTGTTGATCTGCTTGAGAGTAGGAAGGCTCTGCAAAAAGATCTGGACAGGCTGGATCGATGGGCTCAGGTCAGTTGCATAAGGTTTAACAAAGCCTCATGCCTACAGACTTGAGGCAGAGTGCCTGAAAAGTTGCCTGGTGGAAAATGACCTGGGGGTGTTGGTTGACAGCCATCTGAACATGAGCCAGAAGTGTGCTCAAGTGTCCAAGAAGGTCAACAGCAGCCTGGTCTGTATCAGGAATAGTGTGACCAGTAGGACTAGGGAAGTAACTGTGACCCTGTACTTGGCACTGGTGAGGCTGCACCTCAAATACTGTGTTCAGTTTTTGGCCTCTCACTACAAGGACATTGAATTGATGGAGCATGTCCAGAGAAGGGTAACAAAGCTGGTGAAGGCTCTAGAGAACAGGTCTTACAAGGAACATCTCAGGGAGTTGGAATTGTTTAGTCTGGAGAAGAGGAGGCTGGAAAGGAGGTTGTAGTAAGGTGGGCATCAGTCTCTTCTCTCTACTTTCAGCTGATAGGACAAGAGGAAATGGCCTGAAACTGTGCCAGGGAAGGACTAGGTTGAATATTATTCCTTTCCTGCAAAAGTGGTCACCATCCCTGGAGGTGTTCAAGAAACATGTGGACGTGGCACTTAGACATGTAGTTTAATGACCATAGTGGTGTTAGGTTGATGGTTTGATTCCGTGATTTTAGAGGTCTTTTCTAAACTAAGCAATTGTATGATTCTGTGAAACAGGAAGAAGTAAAAACAGTAGAAAGTACTTCCACTAAAACATATTGATGGACCTAAAAGCTTTTCTTCTGCACAGTCTAGTAAGAGAATGCACCACAAATGACTATTTTTTATGCTGTTCAATCATTCTGTTTGTACCTCTACGATGAAAGGATGTACCTGATGGAAAAATTCCCAAGTCCAAGAGTTTTTACTGGACAATTTGTAGATCTGAATTATGAATTACTTTACCAATGAACCAAGAAGTTACAAGGGACTTACACAGTTTGTAGAGGCTCAGCACGAAACACTGAAAGGGCCAGAAAGTACTGCTTAAAATGGTTATTATCCCAACTGCAAAAGATAATGAAAATAAAATCTTCCTTTGGCATAAATAGTAAAAATAATGCTATAAAGATTTGTCTTGAAATACAAGCTAGATATTTTACATGCAATAGTTCCTGTTTATTGTTAAGTTAAAGATCTAGGACGTGGTCTTCCTCTCTTTCAAAATTATATTAAGCACATCAAATTCAAATCAGGAGAATATAATATGTATTAGAATGGAAGCAGTAGCTTCTGAGTTGAGAGAATAACTCTGCAGGAAGTGAAATATAAGTTCCCTTACCCCAAGATGAATTCTTTAGTCCCTCTTCCTCAATTTCATCCTTCTTAAAATGAAGCTTGGAAGAAGAATCCATAGTTAGATGGATACAACATGTCACTCCCACCTATTAACATGTATCTTTCAGTAAAAAAGAATTCAAGGGAAGAGTGTAAATGGGTCGAGGTTGAGATGAAAGTTAGTTTTAAGCAGCTGGTCAAGAAGTCAAATCCAAACAACCTCTTCTGTCTTGCTCTTATCAAAACAATCTGAGGAATGTTGTAGATCAGAGACTCAAACAAAGGAATTTTGAACCCTTGATATGCCTAAACAACTTATATGAGAAGCAGTGGAGTAAATCTTTTGTATCACCACATACTCTTTGCCCAAGCATTTGTAAAGGGGTCATATTCAAATACAGATAACCCATTTAAACAACAAATTCTTTGGGTTAAATTCTGAAATGACAGTACTTAGATACTGTCTACAGAGAAATGATGTTGAAGAGCTGTGAAGAACTGAGGTTTATAGTAGAAAAGATTTGGTACTTGGACACTGTATTATGCCAAGTCCCATATGTGAGTCATTTTATCCTTTCCTTTGGATAACAGATCAATCCCATTCCACTACGGGCAGCAGCAAGTTGTAAAATACTTTGTAAGTTGATGAAGCTGTTCCCAGTGCTACTACCACGTAAAGTAAGGATATTGTCTTTGATGTGAAGAAAAGTTACATTCCTTTCTCTTTCAATTGCAGTGTTGAAAAACTAGTTAGGTAAATGACTAGAGATTACTAAAATCTTGTTACACAACATATCAGAAACTTAATTCAGAACAAACAACGGAGATATGGAAATTAACAGGGGCAGAAAACAAGGGAAAAGTAAAAAGGTGAGAAAAGGTGAGAAAAAAGGAGAAACACATTAATAAAGCACTTTCACAAACACTTCCTTGCTTGTCAGCAGAGCCTTAGGCATATCCAGAGTATTTAAGTGTCCCATCAGATGGAGACCAAAATTAAGAGAAAGGGGGTGTGAAGAAATACATATGAAAGATATTTTGTATCCACTATTAGGAAGCTGGAAGTGCTGTGACACAGGCCCTGGACAACTGACATCCACTCCAATGACAACAGACCTGCCTTTCAACAACAATTTCATTTTCTTGGTTATTGTCCAAAATGTTTTCCAACGTAAGTCATCTTTTGTAACAAACACATAAAGGTTCATAGTGCTAAAGAAAGTAGTATAGAAATGCAAACCATACTACCAGTAAATGCAGTTTCTTTAAATAATAAATAATAATAAATCATAATAAATAATTGAAGTAATATGTACTGCTGATGCACGGTGAAGGGAAAAAGCTCTACTGCACACGGCTGACAGAACTACAGATACTGCCAAAGACAGAAACATGACACTTTACTGTTGAGATGCACAATGCCTTCAACTGAAGGCCAAATCCCAGCTGGCTAGAAAAGAATAGAATTACAGCTCAGTTGTGTCTGAGAATCAGAGATAATGTATTGTAATCCAACAAATAATATTTAAACGGATGTTCAAAAACATTAGGTTCTCTGAAGATGTATAATATACCAAGGTTTTGTCCTTCCCTATTTATGTGCTACAGGTATTATAACAGCTTTTATACTTCATAGTATACTGGAATCTCATGCTACAGATGTTTTCCTCAAAGGTCTCAATAATAATTGTAGCTCTTCCATAGCAGTCTCAAAAATTACTGCTCATTTGCCAAGGCTCTGTTGACAATCCTCCACTGTAAGAATCCTTTCCAAAATTTTTGCACTTCCTGGACCACATTTGTCAGTTATGAGGAAAAAATGTATTTTATTTTACCTGCACTACTCTTGCAGAAACAGCTCTCTTAGCCAGTTACCACACTGGACTTCCTGAAAACAGACCAAGAAAAATAATCAAGAGAGACTGTCTCCTCTGCTCTGTGCAAACATACACACAAAAATCCCTGTTCTGTTTGCAGTAAATAATTAAGAGGTGAATTATGTATTTTTAATAGACTATTTTATAATAATATAATCGGTAAAACAGTGGCAGGTGGGTGAACCCACTCTCCAAGTTCAATGGGACAACAATCTTCCCCTTGGACTCTGAGCTTATCCCTTTAAGTTACAAAAACAAAAGCCCCAGAGAACTGGCAAACAAATTTATCACATTATTGTTGGCATCAAAACAGAGGAACTTTTAATCTATTTCAGCTGAAATCGTATGATCCAGTAGCCTGGGGAAAGGGATATTAATAGCAGTAAAAGCAAAGAAGAGAGAGCAACTTTCCTCAGCCCAGAGCTAGAAAGCAGGTTCTCTGCAGCTCTGCTCCACCATCCACCCGAGTGCATGGGGCCAGTGGGGTGGGAAGCCCAGTGGCGATGGGCTCACAGAGGTAGTGTTGGACATCAGGGCTCAGTGGTTTCTGACTGCCCACCACAACTACAGCTATGGACTTAGACCACAGCACTCCTGACACCACCCGACCCCACTTTTGATCACAGCACATTTGAAGAGCTTTTAGGCTACTTCTGCAAAAGGATTGCAAAGGCAACAGAGACAGCACTGAAAAAAGTAAATTGGCTATGAGCAAGTCCCTGTCTCTTATTTGGCATTGGTAAAATACTCCTTTAATGAGGGACAGGAGAGAAGGAAAAAAAAAACCAAAATAAAAAAAAACCACCAAGGAAGATGGAGAAATGGCTTTCATCAACAGAAATGCATACAGAAGCCAACAAGCTGAATAATCACAAAATGGGGAAAACCCTTGATCCATCAATAATTCAATTAGTATTCATTGAAATAACATTGATTTTAATTAATCTATTTCACATCACTGTTCATATTCTATGTGCTTCCTATTACAGATTAAAAATCATTAGTGTATGAACCTGCTAAATACTCATATCTTTAAAATTAACAAAAAGGAGACACAAAATTGCCAAATAAATATTTTAAAGCCTCGATTAGTCAATAAAGAAAAAAATAAATGTAATTGCTTGTCACTGTGCATTGCTAATATGAATACTCTAGTATTTTGCCAGCTGTATTATATACATAATTGATTCACTGGAACTTCGGTATATTAAAATACTGGTAAAAGTTGCCTCAGCCACGAAAGTATACAGTTAACAGCTTGTATTTGCACAATACAGTATCCGGCACTGTTCAGTGACTGACTGAAGCAGAATATTTTTCATTTATTCTGCTGCTCTGTTCTGGGCTCATCCAAAATACAGAGGAACAAAAAACCTGCACGCTTTGTCTGAAGTAGGCCCAAGAGATCGATAGAGAATATCTATGCCCATCATAGAGCTTTGCTGGAGATGATGGGAACAAGGCGCATTTCTAAAGGAAACGCCAAGAGCCACTGTAATTCCTAAAGCTCCACGCACTACAGCCAGCTAGAGACAGCAGGCAAGAACTGCACTTCTCTGCTTTAGGACATCATTTCCCTTTTTCCTGTTGGGTAATGTTGATACTTCGGCTATGCCCTTCCATGGGTATGTTACCAGTGGATAAAACGACAGATAAAAGATAAAGGAGAGAGATGCATAGGCAAATGCGATTTCATAGAGAGCGACAAAACCAGTCTGAGTTGCTTGGTATACTAGAATGGTTTTATAAAGACACAAAAATAAATTTGTTCCTCTTTACTTTCTCCTGTCATTATCCTTTATGCCATAGTGATATAATGAATTCGCAGTTATAGTTACTATATATTTTAGTTAGTTTTAATTTATTTTATCGAGGAAATTTCTGACTTTGGATGCAGTCTGATGTTCTTAGAGATGAGTAACTACAAATCAGAGATATGACAGTTTTTTAAAAAGTTATTTTGCTTCCTTAAGGTGTCTAATTAAACTCAGTCAATTTTTATTAGTTTCCAGAGGTTCAGATTTCATTGCATGGCAATCAAAATACTTTAAATCTTTTAACTGTCAGTCATCTATCTTTGCCCAAGAGAGCCCTTCATATCACAGCTTTTACCTTATTCTCCAACAATGCTCATACTTGTTCTCTTAATTGATACTTGTTTATACTAACGATTTCTGCTATGTGTGAAATACCTTCATGTGTAAAATAAACTGTAAGTAGCATTTCTCCATCTCCAACCCCAAACTCATTATCTAAATGCTACAGGTTACTCCACATTTCTACACAGAAGTGCTGATTTTCTTGATTAGTAACAGTTGTAGTCACCTTAGTTGTGCTGGCAGTTCAGCAAGGGGCACAGACTAACACTGCACATTATCACAGGATAATAGGACAGAAGAATTTACATTTCAGACACCTTTCCAAAAAATACCGTAATTTGCTTATGAACAGTACTCAGCCAAGTGCAATATAAAGCTCAGGCACAAGCTTATTTTACATGTTCACACCTCTTTAAAAAGATGTATAGATCGTATCTATATATTTTCTGTATAGATCTTGTCTGCATCTTTTTTCCACATCATGTGCAATATTAGAATATGTTCTCTTTCCCAATGGCATTACACACCTTACACTAGCCTGCAGTATGTAGATAAAAGCACTATCCCTTAAACTACATAAGTCTTTGCCCATCCTGTTTGCAAACAACCCCAGAGCACTTCCTTTTCCACATAACTGCGTATTTGTTAAGGCTTTTTTACCTGAGAAAAGAAAAACTCTAATAGCACCATGGGAGTTTCAAGAAAGGCAGGCAAATTATGATCACATTTACCATCTAATTTGCTCTCTGAGGCTTGTTCAAACAGTGCAAATATTGTGCTCCTCTTCTTCATTTGTTCTGACAAGCAGGATGACAACTAATCACCATCAAGAGCTTTCCCACTCTCCAGGCCCCCGTTTTCTGTTTATCCAATTTGATGCCTTTGAGCCAAGGAAACTGTTAGCCTTCCCTGCCACCCCAGCTGAGAAGGCCAGCTCTCCAAGGCCAGATTTCAACTAAAACTCATGTGGGGTGTGAATCCACAGTGCTAAGTAGGAATAAAATGAGTCCTTTCTGCTATGTGGTATATGATACTGCTGGCAGCGGGTTCTGTATAGGGTGACAACAACACCCAAAAGAGGCAAAGAAGGTTGAAGACTGACACAGAAAAAGGAGCCCAAAGAAAGGAGAAGCATCCTGTAGCCTCCTCCTTTGATTTCCCAAAAATACAGATCTCTGGTCTTATGAAGCATTGTCATGCAAGTCCTAAAATGTGCAGAAAGAAGACAAAGAGATCCTAAAAAACCCTAAGCCCCCTATCCCCCAGCAAACAAACAAACAAACAAACAAAAAAAAAAGAAAAAAGAAAAAGAGTGGAGAATACTAAAAGGTTACTTCAATGATGTCTGTCCTTTGATAAATTTCTGCTCCAAAACTATTGCCTAAGCAAGACAACACAAATTGAGATCAAAAAAGACCAAGTTAAATTATCTCACGTGCCCATTGCAATAAAATAGCACACAGCATCAGATTTGTTATAAACCTAAAAGGCAAAATTATACTGAAACTTTGATATTTAATAAAAACCACATATGCATACACAAATAAGGACTTACTGCAATTCAACCTTACTGAACAGCATATCAAAACTGGCCAATGTGTTAAGAAACGCACAAGACATAAACACTCACCAAACTTTTAAATGCTTTAGCTGACCAATATGGTATTATTTCTGAGAGCGTGAAGCAAATAATGTCAAGAGGCAGCTGGCTAACTCTAAATTCATCCGTTTTAAGAGGACTTCATCTTCACACTCGCCAAATTCATACCAAAGATTCTTCCTTTTTCCTTATAAGCATTTGGAAAATGCAGCCAGGCTTTGAATGGACAGAAGGTACAAACTCTCATACCATTACTTCTGTCCACTTGCCTGCAGGCAACAGCCTACAGTCTCAGTCAGTGTTCCTAATGTCACTAACCAGCACCACTGCATCAGATTTAGCTGTATAAAATACTGACATTAAGAAACTGCCTGGCTCAAACTTCATGCTACTTTTGCAGAGGTTGAAATATTTTCCTGAATCTTTTAATTCTTCTACTTACACAAAATTACACACATAATTAAGTAGTCAGCACTAGAATACATTTTGAGTCAGGTGATTGTTCATGCGATACTGTGAAAATGTGTTCTAAGAGAGTGTGCAGGTTAGGGACTGTGTTTGACTTCTTGTTGGTTTCCTCCCTCTTCCCAAGACATTCTCCAAATGTTTTCTCAACCTTTCTAACATCAAAAAAGTATTTTTTCTTTCTAAAAGTTCACTTGTTTTTTAACGCCTGCTTAATGCCTACTAAGAAGACGACGTAGAAATGAAGTATGACAAATGCAAATATCTTTACAGACTCATACTTGGCAAAGGGATAAAACAGGCCATGCATAACCTATGCCACTTTTTATGAAAGCAGTATTGGAAACAGAGGAATTCTGCAAACTAAAGACTGCAAAGTTTTCAGTAAAGGAAAGTATAATAAAATCCTTTGGAAAGAGATTTGTATATTCTTAAGAGGGACAAAATGGGGGAAAAAGCCATTCCCTTGTGTGGCTTCCAAAAGTACTTGTAATTTCTTTTTTCTTGAAAAAGATGTAGGCAACAGGAATATCAAGGCTGTTGGCTCTGCTGTGTTACATGAGGGCCTTCAGTTTGTCCTCTATTACAAAGATAAATATCTTTATGGCAGTGAGAGATTCCCCCACATCACTCTGCCATTCATGTATCACACCATCCTATGGAGCAAACAAGTGGATTTTACTGTCTTTAATGGTAGATCTGGAAGTCTAGTGCACTTTAGATTAGTCCAGTCCAGTCCTTTGTCAGTATATAATCTTTGTAAGATGTTCAGCAGCAGAGCTGAACTATTTTGTCCAAAGGCTTCAAGTTATTTCTATAGGCTACGATACTTAAATGGTCCATATAAAATTCACAGGTGTCTTTTCCTTTAGCCATTACTGCTGCTGGTTGGCCATTTTCTAGTGGTTGGCTCATCAGTGATTTTAATTTTTAAAGATTACTTAAGCTACTATCCCCTAAAGTCACAGGACATTGTAGAGCTGCAAAATGTGACCTAATGGATTTTCTTCATCTTATCTATTTCACAACATTAACTTGGAGCTTCTTAAATTCTGAGCTTTTAGATCCAAGATAGACGTTTGCAGGAAGAAGCCAAAGCCCAAATCTACAAATCAGCATCCTGTGCAACTTCAGTCAACAGAATCAAGGGGGAGGAAAATCAGTGTGTGGTTTTGGCAGCGTTCCCTTTTCTGCCAATTAGAATGATTGGACTCTAAATTTCAGATTGAGCTAAAAGAAATTAGCAGCATTATCTTGGTCAAATGTTAGAGTAAATAGCACTTGAAGTGTTAACTATAATTGCAGTTTTACAAGTTATTCATATTGCATTCCATTGGTTCATTTTTCCCGTGCTTACCTCAGTGAATGTATTTTGATGAGTGGCATTAAGCCTTCTTTGTCTGTGCCAAAGGAGAGAACTGGGTCTCAGTGGGTAAAGCAGCAGGCTGCCAAAACAGCTGGACTCTGCCTTTGGGAGGCACTTCAGTACAGAGGAATGGAGCAGGTGGGAGGACAGGGTAAGAAGACAACTGGTTTCAGACCCCCCTCTCCAAGTAGTGGGGAATAGAAGGCAGGGTGCAGAGACAAGTGGAAAGTAGACTCAGGCTCCCAAGGAAGGAAACAAATCTGAATTCTTTGCTGATTCTTTAATAACTTGTAGAGAGTATGTTTTTAAAAGGCGTTATAGAGCAAAGAGGTTCTTTATAAGGAAACAAGAGCATTCTCAATGGGTAGACAGATTGTACTTTAAGAAGCAGTACTGTAATTAATTTCTGACAACAGCCACTACGTTATAAGAAAGTATAGACTGCAATTTTTTTCGAGTTATTTAATGCTTGCTGAAGATGATGGGATAGGCAAAATTCAATTAAAAATATAAGTAATATGTTTTGAAATGTAGCTGTTTCAGCTGAAAATAGCTTAAGAATGATGCTCTGCCAATACTTTAGATGTGTAGAGGATACTATCAAACATCTGTTTTTTCCACTCCTTCAATCTCTGCATGTTCCTCCCTGAGACTGGCTCGGATTCAGTGCAGGGGTTTCCAGCAAACGCTCTTCTGTGCTGCATGAGATTTGCACTCATACTCCCTCAAGAGAAACTGAAACAGAGCTACCATGACACTACATGGGAAAGGAAGCACTACTTCTGCCACAGATCACAAGAGAGCAGTTTAGTAGAGTTAAACTCAAGAGTCTATCAACATCAATGGGACTTTTGTTACCAACACTGAAAAACTTAGATTTTCTCTAAAATATTTGTCAAATAAGCAAAAGCAACTGACTTAAAAAAAAGCCTCACTGTTATGCTTCAGGTGCAATAGTCCTAGGTGCTGCTTGAAATCATTCTAGATTACAATTTCAGGGAGAAGTTTTTTCAACTTGATGTTCCCTTTAAGGGCAGCTTTTTCTATAAAGCAAGAGCAGTATTTTCTTGTATTTGAACTTTGCAAGAAAAGCCATATTTTCAACATGCCATAATAAGCTTTTACAGTTCTGCAACTTACCAGGAATTAAACAGTTCACACCCTTGCAGCGACTTACACACCATGAAGAAGGAAATGTGAGAATAGACTTAAGTAGAAAAGAGTCAACTGGTAAGAAGACTAGGAAATGTAAATACTTCGCCTTACTGTCACCAGCTAGTTTTCAGAGGAAGCACCAGCTACACAAATACAAAAGTAAAGTACAAATACGAGTCATTCTTCTCTTTTGTCTGTATTCTAAATGCCTGAGTTAACTATTTAAACAAACATTAACAAGTGAGCTAAAGTAAAATGACATATTTTTTGTCTTCCAAAACGCCACATGAACATCCCATACAGTGGTCCAGTCACAAGAAACCACATCAAATAAAATAAGAAGGATTTACTTCCTGTTCAGTTACTTGCACAGCCTGTCTCTAAAACAAAAATAACATCCCCAAGTTTTGCTGAAGAGAAAACTGTATTTTTATCCTCACAAAAAGCACTACTATATGTCTGTGTGGCTGCAAAGCTACACAGATTGCCAGTACAGCCAGTGCAATAACCACACATCAAACCAATGTACCCTGACTAGGAGTCAGCAGCCCTGCTCATATGTACACTACTGCATGCAAATGCTGGTTCGGGGTATTATGCACCAGCCTGGCCAGTCCACTTATCACAGTATCATCATTCTCCTAAGTTAAAAAGCCAACTAAACCTATATTACCAAAAAACCAAACCAAACCAAACCAAACCAAAACCCCAACTCACACCAAACCAAACCAACCAACAAAAAAACCCCAACAACCTCCATAGCAGATTTTTTCCAAGTTCAATAACAAAGGTATTGTATCAAGTGGCAGTAGCTGGGCAGTCTTTATTGGGCTCATAAAAGATTATGATTTTGCCCTATTCTCTATATAAGTGAATTTCTTAAAATATCATTTTTAAAACGGCACTTCTTCTTCTCATGATAGTGTTTCTTTAATATATTAACTTTCCCACATCCCACACTTTGATGGTTCGGCAATTTTCTAGTTCATTTTAAATCAGTTTTTGACAAAACAATACCAATCGTTCAGTAAGTGTCCCAGTTGAATTTTACAATTTACGTTTCTTTTTGAAATACCCTCTTACTGAATAGCTTTAGCAACTAATAAAATTCCTCAATTTTAAAGCCAAAAGAATCATATTAAGCACTAAATTCATGGGGAAGGGGGAGGACTAGTGGTACTGAATGCTGATAGTCGATGTTGGTTTTAATATTAGAAAAGCTTTTTTAACATCAACAATACAGTGTAATGTACAGGTTCACTGCATACCCCACTCTATGGAGTTTTAATCATACTTTTGATGCTTTGACATACAAATGCACAGGAGTGTACACATGCATCCATACATATATATGTGCATACATGTATGCAAATATGTATGTATCTACAGATACACATATGTAGGCATATCGATATGTGCATTTAAGCTATTGATGTTCATTTTCTCTGCTCTGGTTAAACGATAATGGACAAAAAAGTATAGTGGAAAGTAACCACTGAAATAAAATTTATTCTTACACGCTAGACAAGATGCAACAACTAAGCTCAGTAGAACCTTGAAGACATATGTTATTTACATATATTGTGTGTGTTAACAGTGAAGTGAACCACTAATAGCATAGCTCAAATCTGTGATTTATGATAAATTTGCATCGGTAGCACCATGATAACTAACTACTATGAATTATGAACTCCTATTGCATTCTTATTTTGGAAAAAAATATACAGCCTTACTAAGAGTTCATCTAGCATGAGCAGAGCTGCAGTCCCAACTGTTTGAAATATTTATCACACTCATCTCCTAGTATCTGCCCACCCATTGGAGACAACCTTTCCCACCTGAGACAGGAGCAATTTTGATCTGCATCAATACAAACTGAAACACCTCAGGTTAAAATTTCCTTTACTTCAGCTGTAGTACTTTTCTCCAACTTCCAACTGAGAGAAATAACTAATGGTTGAGGACAGGACCATCCTAGATGGCTCCAATTTGATCCACAAGAGGCAACTGGGCTTTTGCAAGGGTTAAAAAAAAAAAAAAAAAGAGAGAGAGAGAGAAGAAGCAGTATTAAGTCAAGCTCTGTAAACCTTCTAACTAATGTGCTTTAATTCTAGCATGGACAAAGAATGTTTGAACTCTTTATAGCACTAGCACTTAATATTAAATACTTCTTTTCTACAGTCCATATGAAATTTTTTTTTTCTTTAAACATCAGCTAAGTAATTTTTTTTCTTAAATATTTGTATTAGAAAGAGAGATCACCTCTAGAATTCCTAGAGAAGAGCACTGCAAGATCACCTAAAAAAAAAAAAAAAAAAAAAAAGAAATCACACCAAGGGAAGGGCATGTTAGATTTAAGATTTGATAGGGGAGGGAAGTTATGTTTAAGTTTGCCTCAGTCTCTTTCACTGGTAGTATTTTGGTTAGTGGAAATAACAGCTACGGAGTTGTTATTTCACTACCATTTATAAGATGTTCCGTTTGCATGAACTTCACAAATACATGAATACGTATTTTTGTAAATTATACACATTACAGAGACTTAACTGTAATTTGTTTAATGAAACCAAATGTTTAGCCCTTTACTGTGATCCCCATTGTCCCAAAGATATAGAAATAATTTCATTTTGCTAACTGTCCTGGTATAGATTCAATTATGATTTCTATTTCTTATTAAAAAAGTAGATTTCTTTGAGGAGTCTATCTCAGTGGGGCTCATTTTGGAATTGGCTGCCTTTGTACTGGGATGTGTAAATTGCTAATTGTCGCATTTGTGTTGTATTTTAGGGCTTCTTTCTGCTTTTCTATTTAAACCTAAGAAATAAAATGTTCTTTGAAAAGAAAAATATTCAAAAATTGTAGGATATCTCAGTACTATATTAGAGAGCTGTTTATGGTTACATTCTTCAACAATCTCTTCTCTTGTAATTTTCAGAGATTACAGGAATTAACTGCTACAACTACTGTACGGTGAGATAAAGCTGCTGTCCCTCCATAAATAATATGCCCCGCCACTGCACCATATACTTTCTAAAGCATTAGTATCTCCTCTGAGAAACCTCCATACTTGTTTTCATATTCACTAAAGTATTTGCAAAACCAAACCAAACCAAAAAACTAAACCAACAAACGAAGTAATTCTCAGGCTGTAACTAGGAGCCTTAAAAAAAAAAAAAATGTATCTCAATCTGTTTGCATTGAAGTAGATTTGGAGGAGTGACTCACATGGGCAACCTTGATGTACAACCCTTTCCCCTGCTGTTTATTACAGAAGGATGCCCATTTTAAGCTTTAGACCCTGGGCAAAGAGAACTCTGGCCATTCACGCAATGTGCAAAGCCTCCCAAATCACTTCAGACTGGCAAGTAAAATAACTATCAGAATAACTGTGATTAGGGCAGCGGGGATATCTTTTGACAAAAACCTGGTAAAACCATTTCTGAAGTATTTTGTACTAAATCTAGCACATGCACTTTAGGATTTGTAACTGAAACAATTAAAAACATATGTACAAGTATGATTCTCTAGCATTGCAACCAATATTTTTAATTCGTATCTGAAATTTTGCACGATTTTTCCAAATCCCCCAAAGGGGATTTTGATGAACAGAGTATCAGTAACATAAATGTAGTACTCAGGATCCACTTTAATGTTTTGTTTCCAGGTAAGCTGAAGAATGATTTTGTACCTAGCCACACAAGCACTGGTGCAGGGATTGTACTAAGTAACAACATGGTTGCACAGAATAATATCCAACGTGCTTTGGAGCAGACTCAGTTATCTTTCACAGCCACATATTGCCAGATAATTCTGACTTAAGGTCTAGAGAATCATGTAACTTTTGTGGCTACTGTGGTGGTCTGCCATTGGGGAAAGACAGAAACTAATTCAAACTTTCCCTCACATGCAAAGATTGCCACTGGACTACTGAAACAACAATAATAGCCTTACAAGAGGTGACGAGACTACAGACAAATGGTGATACCATGGCATTCACCTTTGTGCTGTCCATTCTTAGTCTTAAATGTGTGCCTTCATTTTCACCTTTGTGCTGTCCATTCTTAGTCTTAAATGTGTGCCTTCAAATGGGCTATCTGCCAGAGTGCTGAGTTATCATTTTGGAGAAAGACTCAGAATGAACTGGAGATCTCATGCGCATGTCAGGTATTGAAATCTCAGCTGTACAGTTTGTCATACAGGAGTGAGAGGAAGATAAGTCAAACATCCACAAGTAAAAAACATCAGAACGAATATGGTGACCCAACGTCACTTCCCAAAATAGTGAACAAGAGTGTGAAATTTTGTATCTGCAGGACAAAGGTGCCAGAGAAAAGAGAAAGGTAGTCAGCTTTCAATAGAGTCAGATGAAGGTGGCTATGAAGTTATTCTGGAATTTGAAGAATGCTGTTTTCCACACGCACGTGATAAAGGAAAACAAATAAGATAACTGTTCAAACTGAAACCAGAGAGAAGTAGATTTAGAATTGATCTTGAATTGAAAGAGAAAACTGTGTAGTTTAGTGGATATTATTGAAGGCGTGAATTGTCTGATGGAAAGGATGGACACTTAGAGAAGCTAATAGCTTTACAACATTAGAAAGAACTCAAAATATTACAAGAAATACTTCAAGAAGCATTACCTAGAACAACATACAGATTTCAAGATGGAATTTAACAAAAACATCTCCTAGAGTTGTACCTGGTTTGAAAACCATCAGAGGGAAATACATAGATTAATGTACAGGGGGAAAAAAGGCAACAATTCCATTATTTTGCAGACAATCAGTAAGAACCAACAGAGCATGTATTGTAGGAACAAATAAATGACAGTGGTGTCACTAGCAAAGACAAATTATTCAAAAAAGCAGTGAATATCTTTAAAAAAAAATGGCACTTTCTTCAATCAGACAACTTTGATGACATAAAAAAATACAAAGACTTTTACTTGGATAGTATTTTGAACTAGAGTGAGGTTAACAGCAAGAGCACACGTCCAAAAAGTTCTGAATAAGGACCAGAATTTTCAAAAGCTAAAGCTAAACAAACTTAAATGTTCTAGAGAGAAGCAACAAATCTAGGCAAGGAGTTAAATGAAAAAGCTGTTTTCATTGTAAGGCTATCACTGACCAGCCCTATAATGATGCTTTGGAATGAGGAATATATGCAAAGAACTCTATGTCTAAACCAGTTGCTGATTTACGCCTCAGTAAAATATTTCTACTGAAAATCATCAGTAAGTCAGTCAATGTTTCATTGCTTTGTTAGGATTTATATCAGAAACCCTTTATATTTTCTATATTTTCTGAAATGTTACCATCCAAACAAACATCCTGAGCACTGATAAAATTAAAAAGTATCCATTAAATAAGTCTTTGAGACACTTTGCTATTGAAAGGAACCCAGCACTGACTAAAATGGGTCTTAAGATCTGTGTTTTGCTAAAAATGCTCAGCAATCTTCCTTTTCATCCCAGGTAGATATAAGGTGGTTTGTTATTTTTTTCAGCAATCAGTGGAAGATCTGCAAGCTGAGGTCAAAGCCTGAAAAGCTTCAACAATTTGTAGACACTCTCTAAAACAGCAGACAAATATTGTTTCATTCTGGACAAAAGTTTTAGCAAACTTACTGTAGTACCCACTCTCTATATCAGCAAGGAATGAATTTTCAGTGCAGCATCAGAGTGTGTTTAAATATACAGGAATTTCTAAGGTATTTTGGAATGTACTTTTAAGTATATATTACAATTATTCAGGGTCTGAAAACATACCTAAGATAAGGGCCAGAAATACTCTGAATTGGCCCAAAATGAAAGGCCATAAATGGAATCTTCAAGATTGTCTCATATGCCAAAACCCACAATGAGTAAGTCAACAAAGGCCATACAAAATATTGACACTGCAGTTCTAAGTAGGATAGATTTGTTTATATTGTTTGGATAAAAAAATACACTTCTTTTAGATTAATATTCTCATTTTGCTGAGACAGCAGCCTCTAACAAAATGACATCCAAGCTGGTGGTAGTGCACATGCAGTAGTTGTACCAGTTACAGCACAGATGACAGTAATATCTGATAGAGAACAACTTATTAAGCAAAAGGTATTATAAGTTGTTCTCAGTAAAAGAATGATCCAAAGTTTTATCCTCAAATGTAATGGATTTAATGGACAATAATAACGTAGATACCGGAAAAGGTGCCTAGCTAGATTCCAACCCATGTTACAACACAGCAGTATCACTACTGTCTTTAATCAATGCAGGTGAGTGGTGGCAATTTTTAAAGTTCTACCAGAGATTATACATAGAAAGAAACAAATAGATAATGTATACATGGTATTAATAACATTTGGGGTTCCTTCCCACTGCCACTGCACACAGTGTTACCTGTGTATTCACAGTGGAAAACATTAGTTGCAAACCTTAAAGGATGCAAATGATCATTCCAGAATTGCTGGGTATTATAACACAGAAGGAACAGGACACCCTATTTTGGTTTCAGAAAGGAAGAAAATATGAGGGATCAAATGTATCTTTTTGACTAAAGGAATCTTGGGCAAGTCACAATAACACATTATTTAGACAACTGAACATGAAAACACAATCCAGTCAGAGAAAATAGGCTTTCTGACTTTGATTAATAATGGATTTGACTTTTTAAGTCTAAGTAACAGTGCAAAACATCTCAGAGTCTAACTGGATTAAGTAAAATAATGCAGGTTGTGTATAATTTGAAGTTGTGTGGAATGCTGACTTGCTTTTTTTAGAAGTAATATTGCAGAACCTTGGAAAGAAATGGCACTGTGGAATAATTGGGCAAGTTCCTAAATCCCATACAAAAGAACCAGATGGAACACTATGAAGCTCTTCCACTTCAAGAAGACATTATCAGATAAAGCATGTTTGTCACAAGCATCCTAAGAAACCGAGTGATCAGTGACAAACTTATTTCCTAGAGTACTGTGCACTCTTCAACTATGGTCAAGGATGTGGCACTGGACTGTCTTCTATCAGTGGAAGAACACTCCTAAAATCATAAGTTACACTAATTTGGAAATGAAATGAAGGGTTTATTACTCAAGAGCCTGGCAGCTGAACAACAATATGTGAGATATACCCTGTGAACAGTATGTACTGTAAGCAGAATTATTACAATGAAGACTAAAGATGAAGCCAAGACTCCTGGTGAGATCTATCAGATGCTTATTAGAGCAAGAAATTTCAAAAGCTACATAACAGAAGGGATAAAACAACAGAAAATATTCTTAGATAGTGTACAGTCACGGAGGAGACAGAGAGGTATCATGTGATGTGTGAATATAGCTAAACATTTGTAAATGCAGTTCTGTAGAGCAACTGACGTAGAAAGAAGACAAAGTACTGACCTACTTCACAGCTCTTCATATTCTGACTACTTCATACAAGCTTTAAGGCTAACAGTTCATCTTCATCTTCATTCATTCATAATCATCATCCAACTTTCTACTGAAGGCCTCCCTTTCCCTTTATCTGCCAAGAAACCTGCAAGGGGGTTATAAATGTTATACAATGTGGAAAAGCAGTTGAATGAAGTAGTGTCACAACACTCCAAGTATGGTGGAAACTTCTTCCAAGAATCTCTGTCAAGTCAGCTTTGATGTTTGTAGCAGGCTTGAAGCTTCTTCCCCCCAGCTAGCAGACTTCTGTGCATATTTATTGAAAATGAAATAAAGACAAGTGTCTTTGCCTCAGGATAAATGAAAAGGGATTTCAAATTTGTCTGCTCTTGACAATGCCTAGTATGAGAGGAACTTGCCAAAGACCAAGTTCCTGGCAAGATACAAAGGGAGAGAGACCTTTGAGGATAATTATAATTTTGTTAGGATGTTAATTAAAATCTATATTGATCCATGAAGGAAAGTAGAGAATGGAAAATGGGTACATACTATGTCTGATGTAGGAAAGTTACTCCTAAGTGTACTCAGGCTCCACAGGAAACAGAGTGGTAGCACTGACAGAATAAAGGACTCTAAAACTAAGTATGGTATGTGACCATCACATACCAAAAGGTATATGCTCACTTGAAAGACAAGATGGGAACTATGATTGACTCTGTTCTAACTCAATGGCATGGAGCAGAGAGTAGATTAAAAAAATGGGACATGAACTACATGTTTATAAAGACTTCAAGGGAGAAACGACTTAAGCTAAATCCTTTAAGGGAATATTCAATAGAAGCAGTGTCATCAACTTCGTCTAAAACTTCCTACACAAAACTGTCAGAACCAGACATATTTGCCCTTTGCTCTTTTAATTAATTTGTTTGATATGCTACATCACTGCAAATATTGATGTATTTCAATAATGCATTACAAATTATTTTAATCTCTGCTGGAGGTTATATGGTAAGTAACTTTTTAAAAACAAAATGAACCAAAACACAACCTCTCCCAATGTTTAAACGAAAAGACGTCAAATTTCTGTGTGTCTGGGATACAGACTTTTGCATTACAATAAATCTTTTGCATGACAATATTTTTTAAAAAATTATTCTTCAAATAACTACTGGTTACCCTCAATATAATGCACAGAAGTTGCATAATTTTCCTTTCTTTGAACAGCTGAAAAGTACAGGAGGGTTTAGAGTGATTTTGTTAGAGGATGCTCTTAAATAACTCTGACTATATACTGCAAAGAATCAAAATATATGGTAGAAACTGCAAGGTCCAAATTATTAATCTAACAAATGAGGGACCAGGAAATGCAGCGTGTATTTACAGCACTGATTAGGGTAGGAGAATTGAGAACATTCTAAAACACATGGAGCCCAACAATGCAATATACCCAACCAATATTTATTGCTGCCTCTGCAGAAGCAATTTCCATTTTGATGCATTCTCTCAGACATGATGTTCTGAAACAGTTAAGTAACATGAAAAATACAAGTTCAGAATTATATCTGTCAGAGATGAAAATACAGCATTTATGCAGCATTACATAATAAAGCCACTGGTTTATGAACCCAAGGTCTTCTTGGTACTGCCACAAGTCTACATATCATCATATGGTGATAGATTTTTTTACATTTGCATATGTGAATTAAAGAGAACCCACAATAATAACCAAAACAAACAAAACAAAGTTATTGAGTCTAAAAGGGTGAAGAAATTTAACAGTGTCATTTAACTGTGGTAAAGGTCATTAAATCTGCCTGGAAAGTCACCTATCTTAGCCAACATTTCAGAAAGAAAACAAGAAGGAGTCTGTTATCACCACATATTGAGGGCAGATCTGCATTTGTTCTCTACTTAAAAGACAGGAGAACTATTTCAAAGAGAATGTTAACAGTTCTTTGCACACTTGTTTTGGAAACTAGGAATGAATTAACTCTACTAAATCATTTATCTGGCCAGTATATATAGCAAGTAATTTCTAAAATTCTACTCTGCTAATACAGATGAATTTTTTAATACTGATTTTTGCCAAATAAAATACAATTGTTGTGGAAATAACCACTAATAAGCATGAAGCCCTGTAAATTTATGTACCTCAATGATTTTAGGGAAGGGTTATATGACAGGGTATCTGCAATAACAAATGACTAGACTGATGATCTTCAAGGTTTATTCCACTTTTGTTTTCTGAAACTACTACATATAAATTAGATACCAGGTTTCACTAATAACTTAATCCAGTATTGGACATGAATATTCAGAGTTAAACCATGAATATATCCTCTTACTATATCATCCAGATCATTTCATTATTATTTCAGCTCACAGATAGGTCCTGCATACTGCCACAGCCATCCTTCTCTCTCCTATGCTTTAATCTAATGGCACAATTAATCCAATGAATGACTAGACATAGAAATTTCTAATGCTCAGAAGTTTAATTAGAGTTCTCCTACCCTTAAGTATCAAAGAATGTAAAAAAAAAAATCCTTATATGTTTAAGCATTAAGCATTTTGTATGTCCTACCATATGTAAAAATTAGCATGGAAGGATATTGCTACAAAAGGCAATAAATAAAATTTGTAGACATATAACCGAAAAATATAAATGTACACATAGCTATCAATATCTGTATATACTGCCACATGATTCTGTAACAGTATAATTGATACATTTTTTTTATATTTATATATATA